>JAYJMH010045761.1:0-37547 GCA_036873815.1 Phacellophora camtschatica
CGATATGATTGGAGGAATAGCTGTATCTATATTTAGATTGCCCAGTCTCCTGGTGTTTCGCCACTTTTATATCCGTTCATTTACTTTAAGCAGCATTGTCAGATAACGAATTTGTCGCAAATTTTACACGAAAAGTTTTAATGATTAGGCTGGGGCATTATAAAATGCTTTTGTATTGTGTTATGAAATTTATTTAGTCGGGTTACAGGTTAGGTTTCTTTTTGAAAATTTATATTTGAATTTAATAGCAGGTCTGCCTCCACACGAATATTTGCTTGAAATAATCCTCATTTCTTTCGAAGAATTATGATGCATAAACATAAACAAACCTATTGGGTGTCCCAAAAAAGGTATAAATGTTTCAGGATTTATCAAGCAAAGAAAATGAAAGTAAATTCAAAGAAATCATACACCAATATGTTTCTAACAGGTTAAATTAACCCAAAAAAAATTTTTGGACAAAATTGGCTTATTTGTTTTGAAATCATAAGCAATTTGTTGAAAAATTTTGTTGTAAAGTCAAAATGAAAATAAGGCCATGCCTGGTCAATATGTTAATTTTCCTGTAATTGTGAAGCAAGTGTCATCGTCACAACGTCTGAGAAGAAAAATTGGCTTTTATGATAGCACAATTACATTCAAACAAAGATTAAGACAGAAGAAAAGATATTTTATCATTCATTCATTTCTTTCTTCTCAAATTTCAGAAATGGATTTAGTTTAAATGGGAATACAAAATCTTTTTTTTAGAGGGACGAGATAAAGAAACTTTTTGTACATTCTAGTTCTTCTTATTGACTTCTCCCTCCAAAATAACTCACACTTTGTAAAAGCAAAATTGCTCAAATATTGACCAGGCATAGTCAAAGTTTCCATTCAATTTTGAGAATTCTTTGGTCGTAAAATGTAAAATCTGCTACTTCCAAATGATTTAATCATTATTTGTAAAATAATTTGTTGATTAATTTGATTTTCATTGTTTCATTTAAAACAGCATGTTTCTTTATAAATTCAATTCTAAATATATTGCATAATTATAAATTCACCAATCAACCATTATTTGTAAAAGTCCGAAATTAATAAATACAACATAAATTGATAAAAGAAAACTTACCCACCATTGCAACGTTTTCTGCATTTTCTACATTTTTTTATACTGACAATGGAAAGGCCATTTTGGTATTTGAAAATAGGACTTGCATGATGCATGTGATTTTTTCCCGCCAAAAATGTTTACTTTTCACGAACACGTCTGCCGCCGGTTCTTCGTTCCCAGTGTTTATCGTCAAACGATAAATTTTCGTTCGGAGTAAAATATTCTTCGGGGGAGTTTTCGGGTCGGAGTAATGTCGGTATTTACCGGCTAGTGTGCTGAAGGAGCTATTTTGAAATCCGGAGCTACAACACTCGCAGAAAAGCGCAAAGGAAGTGTGCAGACCAGCAACAATGTCGATATATTATGCATTAATAGGCCGAGGAACAGTTGTTCTCGTTGACTATTCTGAAGCTTCTGGAAATTTTGAGCAAATAACTGCTTCAATTTTGTCAAAAATCTCAACCGACCAAAATACAAAATGCTCTTATGTTTCTCAAGGGTAAGTATTTTAATAATATGGTCAAGCAAGGATTGTCTTTTGTGCGAAGCTGGGACTGTGGTACAATTTTTGCAGGATATGCTGAAAGTGAAATTTATGTACATACAAAACAACAAACAAACACTGAATAATGTTTTTAGAGGCTTTTTAGACAAAACAAAAAAGGATAGAAAAAGCCAAACAAATGGTATAAAGACAAAAGAGGGGGATGGAAGGCCTCACCAACAAAAATAAAACAGAAGTAAAATCATTGGGTAGGTGGGGGAGAACTGCTTCCTTTCTAATTTTTGTCCACCAGTTGTGGAAATTTGGCAAATTTCTCATTAAAATTTGATTATATTTTTTCTAGAAAATATTTTTTTTTGAAGTTGCATCGGTTTGCTAACTACCTCGCTTTCTCACCCACCAAGTTATAAATTTTTGAAAAAATAATCCCCAATTCTGAAAATCTTCCTTTTTTCATTTGGCATCCATTGAATCTCTGACCTGGTCAATCAAAAATTATTCTTATTTTTATTTGCCCACATAATTTGTTTCAATATTTTTGCTGTCAAAGAGTGAAATTTTCCTCGAAACAACGTAAGGGTATTGTTTTTAAAATAGTTAAGATGAATGAATATATTCTGTACTGTATGTGTATGCTAATTTTGCTTTGATTCCCACCCACTGTCATCTTGCTTGCAATTTTTTTTCTGGATGTCATAAATGTATGGTCCCCAAGCAAATAGTTTAGCAAATTGTAAACTTCCCAGCAAAGCATATGACTAATAAGGAACTCTATGGTGAACCTCCATTGCTTTCTTCTATGATACACCAGCGCTGCATACTTCTGTATGCATAAATGTTTCTTTTTTATGAGTATTTATTGAATAGTTTTTATATTTTCAGGTATCAGTTCCATGTTATTGTTGAGGATGGTCTTACATACTTATGTTTGGCAGATGCTGCCATGGGAAAAAGAATTCCATATGGTTTCTTACACGAGGTAAAAAGTATTTGTGTATACTTGTATATTCTTTTCAGTTTTTAAGTTAATGAAAAATTTTAGATGCAAATTCTGATTTCTTCTTACATAGTAGTTGTCATAGTTGTTGTTACAAGTATGTTACATAGCAATTCCCATGCTTCCCATGATGTTTTCCAATTAAAACCACTAACCAAACCATTAGAAATCAGATATTCCCCTCCAAAATATTGATCTAAGTTGTTGATGAAAAAGAGAAAAAGAGTATTGTTCCATGCTTATTATTCTTGATACAAGAGAGTATTTCCATGATTATTGAAAAAAGTTTCGTTCATGAGTAGTATACAAAAGAGTATTGTTCATGAGTATATTTTATACAAAAGAGTATTGTACATGTTTATTGTTTTTGATGCAAAAGAGTATTGTTCAATGTTAATTCTTCTTCTTGATACAAGAGAGTACTGTTTTTCCTATTGTTCTTGATATAAAAGAATATTGTTTATGCCTATTGTTCTTGATACAAGAGTATTGTTTATGCCTATTGTTCTTGATATAAGACAGTATTGGTCATGCTCATTGTTCTTGATATAAAATTGTATTGTTCATGCATATGTTTTTGATACAAAAGAGTATTGTTCAATCTTATTGTTCTTGATATATAAGAGTATTTTTAGGCCTATAATTGTTCTTGATACAAAAGAGTATTGTTCATAAGTAATATACAAAAGAGTATTGTTCATGCTCATCGTTTTTTAAACAAAAGAGTATTGTTCATGCTTATTGTTCTTGATACAAAAGAGTATTGTTCATGCTTATTGTTCTTGATACAAAAGAGTATTGTTCATACTTATTATTCTTGATACATAAGAGTATCGTTTATGTAAAGCAACTCCAATTTAACTTGGATAAGTGTATAATAAACCACGAATCTTACCTATTGTAAGCATTCATGCCTTTAAGTCCCCTGACATTTCTCTTTCTACAAAATTCCAACAAGGATTTTCCACACATTTACACATGGTATATAATATTATATATTTCTAAATGTGTTGGAAATGTATTAACATAGTTTTTTTATTAATCCTGTTTTTTGATGAAAATCTTAGATTATATGTGGCAATTTAAGAAAATTTTATTTGCTTGTTTTATTCGTTTTGCAGATCAAGCGGCGCTTTTCAGTTGGGGCACTCAAAACAAGAGCAATGGTTTGCAATGCATACGAACTTAGAAGGGATTTCAGCCAAGTCTTATCAACACAACTGGTATCTCATATTCAATGTTTTGTTTTTATACTGGGTTATTTTTAAACGTAGGGTTTTTTTGATACACAAGTTTAATTTGAATATTAAAATTTATTTGGTAAATTTTTTCATGTCATTCCATAGCAATGAGTACATTTACTCATGCATTCTCTTTATATATACATATCTAGGTAATTTATAATTATTTTGGCTTGCAGATACTTGCAGATACTTTACCAGCTGCTGTAATCCTTTTGGCATTAAACCAGTAATTTATTATTTGATAAAAGTTTAAATTCAGTTCAGTATGTAATATTATTTATTATTTGAACAAGGTACGATACAATGAAGGAGAAGTTGACGATCCTGCTTTGTCGAAAATTCATCAAACACAAAAGGAAATTGAAGATGTCAAAGGAATCATGACAAAAAATATTGGTATTGTTTCTTTATTAATGGATTCACATAAATTTTTAATGTGGCCTCATGAGTGAGATGAAAACTCTGGCAGAAATAAACTTTTCATGATAAGACATGTATCAAATGTTTAAAAGTAGTAAATAAAACATTAACAGCTTGGGATTTTATACTCAGGAATCTAGTTTTCGTTTAATGGATATAGTGTAATTCCTATTAAGAAATTGTTGATTATAGTTCTATTCGGACGAGAAGATAATTTAAGAAACTTTCAGTCATCACGTTTACAAACACAATGTTTTAGCATCATGAAATATTTTGTCAATAGTTGTTTGTTGTTTATATGCATAGAAAAAGTGTTAGCAAGAGGAGAGAAATTGGATATCTTGATAGAGAAGACGGAGGACCTGGAAGCTTCAGTGAGTTTTTTAAATATTAAGTGACAGTTTGTCGACATTGCTTTTTGTGGGGAATAAGATAATTTACATAGATGAATTCGTTATTAAATAGATGGGTTTTCTCATTTTGTGTAATCGTTTGCAGTGTTACTAGAGCTCTTTACATTTTTTTTTGTTTGTGAAGTTCTTGGGTTCATTGCTCTTATGTTTTGTATTTTCACAGGCCCATGGTTTTAAGAAAAGTGCAGTGAACATGCGAAGAAAATTTTGGTGGCAAAACACAAGAAACTGTATCATTTTAATTCTGGTTATTTTTGTTCTACTTGGTATAATAACGGTTATTGTTCTCGCTTCATTGGGAGTTTTTTAAGTGTACTTGAATTAAACACGGATGAATAGCAAACACCAAAACCTCAATTTCGAATTTAATTTTTTTTAATTTCAAATTATTTCCATTTATCTGTAAGGGATTAATTTTTAGTGAAATGCTTGACACTTTTCAACTTTTAATATATTGATGCATGTGTCCATGTACCCCCACGAAAGCGCTGTTGTATATCGTTTATTGGTTCTATATGAATACTTTAAAATAGTTATTGGTTGCCAAATGCAAATAAAATTATTCTCACATCACTGTAAATTATTTTTGATTACTATTCATTTGCTGCTTTGCAGTATATAGATATAAGTATAATTTTTCAGTCAAATATTTCATTGATAAGCTATTCCGCATTGATAAGCGATGTGATTGTTCCGCAAATTATAAGTTCAGGAACGCATTTTTTGGAAGAAACGCGATTAAGACTTGCACTTTGAAAATTATTTGTCTAAAAATGGCACCGCTCCCATATCGGAAAAGATAGTAGCTAACGAAAGAGAGGTCTGTTGCTTCCGGCTACGGCAGCCGGACTTACTTACTGCTGCCACCGGAGATACTTACTGTGGCCGCCTGACTTACATACTTACTGATGATTTTTTGTATCTCAATGATCTTGAGAAAATATCATCAGGCTACTAACTAGTTAAAATTTGCGGAATATGAGAGAGAAAATGGAATGAGAATTGTGGATGAGAAGTGCGGGAACATTTGTAGTTTTTTGCTTGTCAGAAAAAGTGCCATCTTGAACAATTTATTTTGGCAGTATATTTCTGTGTAAGTTTAGGTTTTTGTAGATGATTAAAGTTCCGAAATTGTTTTTTGTAGATTTATTAACTTATATCAAAACCTTGTGTCGCTAAATTCTTATTCAAACTTACATGCAAATTATTATAGTTTTTTTCATGTATTTTAAATCAATGACTTTGCTGCAGTATTATAAATTAATACGATGAAAAAATAATGAGAAGGGAGAGGTTTCCAGCAAAATTTACATAAAAATACAATATTCACATATGCCAAACCCGTAGCAACCATTTTACTTTGGGAGCTCTAGCCCCCAAATCATAAATGCCCATTGTCTTGATATATTGAGACAACACAACACCTATTGTTTTTATTGTTTAATAAGCAATGGAGTCCCCTAATGAATGTATGCAAAAGAATTAGGGGAAGAGAAATTATCTCTGTTACACGCGTTTGATTCTTTGATATTATTCATAGCTTATTATAGATTTTAATGCTTGTTTATTTGTATTCGCGTCTGAAGTTTTGAGGTCTGAATTTAATGTAACAGATCACAATTATTTAATCCACAATCCACAGTTCTGCGGTTCCGCAGTTTCCAGCTTCCGAAGGCTCAATGTCATAACGAGGCTACATCAGTGGATCTGCCTGAAACTGAAATCAAACAGCCCAAAAAATTAGAAATGGCGGAAAATTTGAACAGCACTTTTGTGATAGATGACAAGTCGTTATTTTCGGATGACACTCTTGCCGTTGGTGATTCAACCAGATCTTTGCTAACACCACTTTATGCTTCTGACTATGAGAGTCTTTCAAGTAGCACGAGGTAGACTACCTAGATAAAATATGATGAAATTAATTTTTTTTTTTACTTTGCCTTTGGTTTGCTTTTATTTCTTTTTATTTATTAGGCCTATTATCATTTAAATGGAAAATGTTCTTCTGTTTCTTCTGATCACGAACAAAAGAAAATTCATTGTTATGTTTGAAAATTCAGCCCGACTGCATTCTTTGTTTTTTGCGCGGACGAAAACAATAAACAAACAATTGGATTTCTTTAAATATGCTTTTGTTTTTTCAAACAATTATCATTGTTCTCTAAAATTTTGCTAATCTTTGTTTTTTCAAACAATTGTCATTGTTCTCTAAAAATATTTAGTTCATGGTTTGCTTTCAGAAGATTCAGTACATTTTTTACACAGGTAAAAACCAAATTTTCTAATACCTTTCACATGACGCAGGAGTAGTCATCAATTTCTATTAACTATGGAAGCAATTTCTATTAAAACATTACTACTGTAAAATTTGATACTTCCTGGAAATAAAATTACACGAAGAAAGCTTTTAATTGGAGCATGTGATTAACTTTCCTTAAAAATCCAAATTTCAAAATCCAGCAACTTCAAAACTCGAAAGATCTTGAGGTTGCTAGATTTTTGGCAAAGGACAGAAATGAATGGTACAAAATAACTGACATTATAGTTGGTGTCGCCAAAGCGGAGAAGCCACATTAATGTGCCTTATTGGCGATATGGCTCAGAAGAAGAAGAAATATGTCTTTCATGAATACCAGATTTAGATTATGGATTGTTTTGTAGATTTCCATCGTCAATTTTTGAAGGTTTTTTTTGTGGATTGTTACAAAGTTATCTCTTGAGAGAAGTTTATCAAAGCTTGATGAATAGTCATTGTATGCAACTCTGAGGGCCCTTTTATGTATAATATTAGTAAGGTTGTTACTTTTACGGCTGCAATAGATCCAGGTTAGAGGGCAGGAGGTAAAGAAGTTAATGATAAAGAAGTTAATGATAAAAGTCTGCAGAAGTTATAAAAGAATAAAAGTATGCTATAATAGCCCTACCAACCCCACAGTTTCCACGGCCCCTGGGATGTAGAAAAAGGCTCAGATTTCTTGGGATCCTTTTTCTTCTTCAACTTCAAAATTTTACAACAACCAACAACATCCATTTTTTCATATTTTTATATTTCATATTTATTAACAAAATGAAATATAAAATTTAGAATTTTACGACAAAATGTATGGCAATCTTTTCCCCGGATTGATATTTATGTTGCGCTGTCGTCGTAAGGCCTATTGTTTTATTAAGAAAAAGATATATTGTAACTATTGTTTTCATCAGAAAAAAATGCAGTAACGGAATGAACTAATCAATCGGATCTGGTGTTTTTCTTTTCCTAGTTCTAAAACAGTTCTAGCTGCAGTTTGGGGAACATTAAAATGAAATAAACCTGCTGACGAACGAAAATGGGTGTGGGCGAGTTAAAAGGTTGAGTGAGGAGACTAATAAGAGTGCCAAACAAACAAAACAAAGCAAGAATTGCATACTTTTTGCATAATAATACAAACCTTCATTGAATACGTAGCCAAATTCTTCTAATGTTGCTGGAAATTCTGTCATGTTGATGTGTTTATTTGTTATCTTTGTTGCCGATTAATTAGCACGGCTGGCCTAAGCAGTTTCTTGTCCGCCAAAAGGAAAACCAAATTACGAAGAAAATAAGCAAATTTCAGTTTCTGGAAAAGAAACCGGAAGTCGTACCCAGACCTTTCTCGTTTGTTTTCGTCAGTGCTCATTTGCTTATTAATCATCTTCTTCTTCTTGCACAGGCCAATTTTCTTCGTGAGTCATCTAGCTTTTTCTTCAAAGGACGACTAAAGATAATCAGTTTCACGTCATAGTTTTTAAAAGCACAATGTTCTGTTTCCTGCCCCTTGTGTGGACCTGGAACTCGTCCTGAATGACTTGAATCTAAATAAACCTCCCTATTGTGGCAAAAGTATGACCATGGGTAAAATGGACACGATTTGTGTCATCAGCCTAAAAGATTAAATTTTTCTAGTTACCTTGTTTGTCTTCATTCGCTTGCTGGTTTTGTTCTTGTTTGTTATGGCCTAAATTTTGGTGCCGCACTTTTTAAAATTATGGCTTGAGAGCTAGTGTGCCTAGTTGTTCATCATATGGCCCTTGGTTCAACTCGACAACACTCCTGAAGAATAAACGTTAAACGTTAATCTCCTACTCTTGAAATTTTTGATCAGGATCAAATTTCACTCTCAACAACACTATACACAATTGACACCTCTATATACCTCTAGAGGGGGTGGCCAAACGGCCAGACTTTTTACTATATTTTTTGTAAGGTGCTTAAAACATGTCAGTTTCCACTGTATGTACATACGTTTTTGTCCAAGTTAAAGATACCTTGATGCCTTAAAGCGCCCCATCAAATAACCGCCCCCTAGAATGAGCACCCCCTAGAATAGGCACCCACTAAAATGTGCTCAAAATTAAATAAGCGCCCGGGCGCTTAGTTAAGGACTCGCTGTACAAAGATTTGAAATTTGTAAGAGAGGTGTAGATCGAGGGGCAAAAATTGATCATGAGAATAAATTTCGTAAGCAGAATCTAATTTACAAATCAAAAATACACTATCTCAAAATTTTTATAATTTTATTTATGCCAGCCTTATCTAAAAGAGGTGGTTCGATTTTCAACAATAAGCACCCCCCCCCCCCCCCCGTTACAATCTACCTCTCCTTCAGATCTACTCTGGAGGAATTATTCAGATATGCCTCCACCACAAAGTACCCCTGCTGTAATATTTACCAAATAATTTTTATTTTATGAGCAACCTGATTTTGAAGAATACAGTTCTCCATAATAGTTAAAACATGATAGTCACAGTTCTCCACATACTGGATATTGGTACAAAGTGTTACGTTGACTCACAATACCAAACCATAATCATCAAGCGAACACACAGTCTTAAAACACAGCTTTTGAAAATTGCAGCTTGGTTGCAATATTAAATTTTGGCAATTTAGGAAACGCCTATGTATCTTTGAGACATCCGGGTATGAATGTTTTGGTTTCCAGTTTTTCCGGACTAAAGTTCACTTTTTGCCATTGTCGGACCCTTAACATTTGGACTTTCGGCTCCTTCGCTGACATCTTCATGCTCAATAGGCTCTTTGTGACTGTCCTGCCGTCCAGCCATCGTTTTTGTTGATTCTTTGTCGTGGACCTCCTCTCCAACTGCCATTGCCATATTACCGTCTCCTTGGTCTTGCGACATCGGCCCTTGGTCTTGCGACATCGGCCCTTGGTCTTGCGACATCGGCTCTTGGTCTTGCGACATCAGCTCTTGGTGCTGAGGTATCGGCTCTTGGTGCTGAGGCATCGGCTTTTGGTGCTGAGACATCGATTCTTGGTTCTGAAACATTGGTTCTTGTTGGTCCCGGGATGTAGACCCACTGCCCCGAGAAGTATATGTGCATCCGTCAGTTTTTGATGCAAGCTCCTCCCGTTGAATTAGTTTTTCTTTAAAGAACTTGAATACCGATTCGAATGCGTACCAGGATGTTTCGATGTGATTCCTTGTGCCTGCAAAAAGAATGCACTCGAACTTAGGTTCTCTTAGCAAGGGGAGATCTTGTGAAACGATACATTCGAGTGTGAACACGAAGATACCATTTATCACTCTTAAGAATAGATTTCACACTCTTAAACGACACCAAGCAAATCTCAATGGCCAAAACCATTATTTTTTGTTCTCTCTGTTAATTTTGATTTGGTTTAGTTCACTTGTGTGAAATCTATTGTTTCCAATGGTATTTTGATTGATATGTGAGACTTACGGTTTACACCTTATAATTTAATCCGTTACCCAAAACTCCAATCCAATTTAAAGCCACGTTTTGATTTATTCACTCTAGTGTCATATTTACATATAAGTTAAGAAAACGGGGCTTTGTATCATTCTGAATATGTATGTTTTTAGCATCTTTAGACAAGGCAGCCTTTCTCTGTACAATTATTTTGATGGACACAGGTTGTTTCCTTAATGCTTGAAACAGTTTCTTGTTGTACTATATTATAAATAGACATACCGGCGGAAACCCTGCAAGCATCCATTGGATTTGGGGATTGGAGGTGCGTATCTATTGGTTGAGAACTTGCAGCCCAATTTTTCGCAATCTGTTTTGGAAAAACGAAAGTTTATGGTTAAAATAAATATTTATTCATTATGTGAAAAATCTTTAAAATAATATATATTTATATATATTAATATATTAAGAAGCATTAAATTACATAACAGTGGATATTTATGTGTTGGGAGGAAATCTTATCTTCATAATGAACTTGATGATCAATAGAACCACGATTCACCCAACTCTATCCTATTTCTTGGAGAACAAGTTATCAGAAAAAAGTTGGAAATTTGTGGGAATTACAAACCTAACATAACATTGACGACAATGAACTACGAATGTTGAAAATAGACAAACGAAAAATCTGGGCTGGAGAACCATAAACGTGACACTTTTCAATATGTCTGCGCTGGAAATTACCTGTCTCAGCCATTCTGCTCTATCGTTCTTTCCATACCTCCCCATGCCATGAACTGAATCTGACATTGCAATGGCAAATACCCTCTTCTTCATTTCTTTAAATTCGTTCATGAGCTGAAAATGATTTCGAAAAAGATATTCTTTTACATTAGTGTAGATTAGAAAATTTGACACAAGTATAAATGTTAATGTTACTGTTAACGTTTATTCTTTATCGCTTTGTAGTTTTACGTATTTAACCATGCCTTGTATTAGCTAGTGCTATCTTGCAGCACGTAACATGTCCTCAAATATTATGATACCTTTGACGTGAGCAGGGGTAGATACAGAGGCGTTATGGGAGCAAAATGTTTGGGGGCAAACGTTTGGATTTTCCGAGGAAGGGTTTTGTATGAGGTGAAAGAGCAAAAATTTATTGCACGGCATTTTTCTTGTCTTAAAGTGTTGTAACAAATTTTAAATCGTCAGACAAGGACTGGAAATCGACAAATTTTCTGACAACAGTGTTGTAGTAGTGTCCATCGTCCCCTAGCAACGACGCCCCTGGTTAGATACCTTCAGACAAATTTGCATGTTCGATCTATCTTTCTTCATTTTTTGACGCGTACCAAAAGTTGAGATTTCCAGCTAACATTTTCCAATATTTTTTTCCCGTTTGACCAGAATTATAATATTTTTGAGTTTATTGTTAAGCGATTTGCTCCCCTTGGACATGAGTTGACAAATGAAAAATGTACTCACCGCATCGATAACTACAACACCACCGTAACTATGAGCCATTATCGCAATATTTTTCAAATTATTTCGCATGATGACGTTCTTCCAAACATACATAAAATGCTCTTCAGGATTTTCACTTCCCTATAAAAATTTAATTCAACTAAACAGCTGACTTCCGTTAATGAATTAATACACCAAGAAACATCCCTCCTTATGCATATAGCCTTGTATAGTCTAATTCATGTGAAAACTTTACAACTTTACGATCTGAGTCTCAAAGAATACTTAGAAACACGAGCACATACCTGTAAGTTCCTTTCATGAAAACTAATAACGGACAGGAAGCATTAGGATACAGAGGTACTGGTTCTTGCTTCTTTTTAAAATTTACTTCAAAACAAATCAGAATAATCCCATTCACAGAATTTTATTTTCTTGTTTTTACTTTAAGCACATTTAAGTTTTATTTAAATACATTCAGCATTATATTTAAAATGATTTTCTTTAGTTCTGTTTTCGTATTGTAATGTTATTTTGACAGAAACGTTTGTAAAACTGAAATCTGAAATTGTTACCCTGCTGTACAAAGAAGTTTTAAAATGAAATGAAAATGTACAAAATTATTTCCTAGAAAACGAAATCGTATAAAATCAAGAACACAAGCAAGCATCTTTTATCCATTGTTAAAAATGCAGGAAGCAACTGCAATTTTTATGATTTTTAAGTACCGCTTTTGACACAATTTAAGACTGTTCTGAGGTTGTATAATAGGCACAGATGTACTCCAAAGTTTGTTGATTTTGTTTTTGAAAATAAAAAATCTGTTTAATGTTCCCCAATGATGCTTGATTACTTAACATTTTTTTCTTTCAGCCCAAATTGTTTTGCCTGAAATTTTTCCGATCTGATTATTGTCTTGCATTGAATTATGTGTAAATACATTTCTTCTCAAAATTAACACACCATATATACGCAACGACGAATTACATTTTTTCAGATAATAAGTGTGGAAAATAATATACCCGCACAACTCCTTTGCCAGTCATAATGTCTTCATTTTGATTAGTGTTACACACAATAATACCATAACCTTCCTGAAATGAGTAAATAACATTACAATTTAACTCCAGACGTCTTTCACCAAATGAAGTCTTTAAAATTAGTAGACCACAATATGACTATATGACTTTTTACTTTTCTTCCCACAGTGTTTTAAATTATAATTTTATAATTTGACTTTAACTTTTATGGTCTTCAACAAACAATCCTACCTAAGGTAAGCTAAATCAGGCTCATGCTGCTGGTGCGCTTTCCAGACATCACTAGAGCAGATTTTAGCGCTCCTCAAAGATTTAGATATGCAATATAACCTGTATATTTGACTTTCATTAAACTTCTTCGCTCCATTGAAGCATTATTACAGTAGAACTATTGTAATGACAGTAAACACTGTGGCCATGGAAGGGACTGTTCAAGCCCAGTACTCTTTTAATGACACTATTTTCAATTACTCAGTACTACCCAAAATCCTAAGTTGCTTATGAAAATAATGTGTGCGTTGTAATTACTTGCATATTCCAATATATGCATGTCAAAGAAAGTTAATACCTACAATTTATGCTCTCGAACAAAAGAACAACGAAAGCGTATTCGTTTTTTCAGCTACAATATTATGCAAGCTTCTTCACTTGGCTCCGTTCATCATCTTTAACGTGTATCTGCTCGCAGTCATTCATGTTTGTATTTTCGTTTAGATTTCTGGTTATAATACTTGGTTTAGATTAGTTCTTAGCTTTTGAGAGCTTTTGTAAAGTTATAAACTTTAAACATAGGGAAAATACAGGAAACGACAACCGAGTGAAAATAAAATATATTTTATGTTACATTTCACATCAATAAAAATGATAAATAACTTATTGAAAACATCAACATTTTTTTTATGTTACACTTTGCATCAATAAAGACGATATCCTATTGAAAACAATTTAATTTTTATGTTACACTTTACATCAATAGACAACAATAACCTAATGAAAACAGGGTAAATATTACAGGGCATTTCACATCAATAAAAATTGTAGCCAATTAAAACATCTTTTTACATTGCCCTTCACATCAATAGAAAACAATTCTCTTTTTACTCAAATAGACAATTAAACCTTGCTTAATTTTCTCACCAAAATGTGGCCTCAAACTCAAGTTTGAAAATGTGTAAATGTTCCTTCTAGGCCTTATGCACATTTCTCATTTCTATTTTTCTCTAAAAGTAACCCCTTCACATTTGAAAGTGGAGCATGAACTTTTGTCAGTAATTAATGCCAGTTACTACCACAAGTCGTGTTAACTTACAATAAAATTGATTCTATGGACTTGATTACACACAAATTTTGTTCCTTTTTTAGTTCTTTGTAGAAACCTAATTTTTGCCTGGTAGTGGAAGGCCCCTTAAATGCTTAAGTTTTTCGAGGGCTATGTCACTAAATTTTTGATTTGGCTAAACATTTGTACATACCTACAAGCAAGTGCGCAAATTTTGATTCAAATTTTATGCAATTTTCATTTCAAAGCTGTGATATCAAATCTATGAAAAAATGCTTACCTTTTTTGCTCTTTCAATATATGGGATTTGGGTGCCACTTTCCAGTGAATGGTTTATGATTAATCTAGGGCATGACAGAAACATTTTTAAATTTTCGACCAATTGCACAACTTTTGAAATATTTATAAAAAATCAAAAATACACTGTTTCAAGAATAAATATAAAAATACTAACTTTCTTGTCCACTGTCCTGCTCGAACAACTCCACTACCATGAATTAATACAAGCACTTTGTCATATTTCTGCAGATCCTTTGAGAGAAATATTACACTTTTTGCTTCCCTTTTCTTGGCATCTAGCTGCAAACAAAGATTATTATAATTAATTATATTTTATTTGGAATCAACTCAGTCAAAATGACATTTATTTATATGACATAGTGGATGAATACAAATATATAATAATTACCAATTATGCTGCATTCACACTGAAAACTAGTTTTGATTATTGATTAGAGCACTAGAATTGGTTAATTTGAATGCATTTGATTGGTTGAAATTTAATCTAGATTAGATAAAGCTGGATTTTCTGTGTCCGTGTGAATGCGGTATTATATATCAAACACTGCTCTAACAATGTAAAGATTTCCAAATATTTAGAAAATAGTTTGTAAACTGCACCAATATTTTTCCTTAAAGAAATTAAAAACTTACAGGAATTTCCACTCTTTGCAAACCTTCTTTTTCCAATAGGTCATAAACATATTTATCAATCACCTGGAAATAATTAAATAAGATTCACAAAATTTAATGTTTTTTCTAAGTTTTCGATGGGAATTTATATAAATGTTGCACCAATATTCCTGTCTTAAATTATAAATAATTGAAGATTACTTATATAATTTTTTAAAATCATAATTGAATAATCTATCATGTTCACTTATTGAATATATACTGACATCTCCCAAAGCTTCATAATGCTTTTGGTTATATGAGTGATCTCCTTCTTTGACCTCAAACTGGAAAGGGTGGCCATGTGAAATGCTTCTTAGTTGCCCAGCTGAAGAATAAAAAATGATCTTGATAAAATTTTATAATTTGCTCTATAAGGTGGAATTTTTTCTTTCAAAAAACAGGAAGCACAGACCAATTTGTATGCTGTTAAGACCTATTATTTAATAAAAAATAGATTGTTCAACAATTGTTTTCAGTGGAAATAGGAAAGAAAGCTTCTGTTCTGGGAATTCTTTATGGTGACATTGCACTATGCATGAAAGAGATGTCCTAAAACGTCACACAAATAAAAGAAAGTGTTTCAATGTTAAATTAGTGACCTGTAGACCAGATTGGAGAATTAGACTTTAATGGTTTTATTTCTATTTTTCTTTTATAATTTGCAAATTCCAAAAACCTGCAATGTTCTACTTCAGTGCAAATAACATTGAGTTTCCATATTTGACTGCAGAGTGATGGATGGTACTACAGTTTTAGAACAAAATTTATGATGATATAGAAAATTAATACTGTAAGAACCAACCCCTATTGAATTCGTAGCCAAATCCTTCTAATGTTACAGGTTCTTCATCCACTGTTACTTTCTTATGATTACGCCGCATCTATAAAATTATGAGCTAGAATTAAGAAATTTACAACAACAACAAACAATTGTAGGACATTCTATCAAAGGTACTTCAAAGGAGTTAAAAGTGGCAGTATGCCAGAGGACTGGACAATCTAAAAATAAATATAGCTGTTCATTCAATCAAATTTGACAAACTAAAGAAAGTTATTTGTTCATTATGTTACTTTCAAGGACTCAGTCTCCAGGCCTGCTGTGCTGTGTAAAAGAACTGCAGTTTATTTTTATAGCATAGCCCTTTGTATCCTTCAAGTTACTTTAATATCTATCAAGAACTTATTGTCAGATGAATTAGGTATATGCAACACACTTCATTCCCATCAGTTATGCATACAGTTGAACCCTGCTTTCTCAAACTCTTGGAGGTGAATGAAATTTTTTTTTGAGATACAGTTTTCAATATAAATTTAACATTGAAAGCTCTTAAGGGATATACAGATACAGAACTGCTCAATTTAACCCAGGAGTTCAAGTTATGAGTTTGAGAGGTTTAACTTGTATTATAAACAAGATTGGCAGATCAGATTTAGTTTATTTTTGAGCTGCATTAAAAATAGACACATTTTTGCTGACATGCTTTCATACATTTAGCTATTAACAATTAAGATGTACCTTTAGTAAATAAATTACATTTTAGTTTGGGGGTAATTACTATATCCTATTTGTGGATCCGAGTGGTTTGTTTTTCCTGCACCGGCATGTTTTACTGCCATGATTTTAGGAAATAAAAGATAAAATTTGAGAATAGTTTCCCGAAAAAAGATTAATTGTGTGACATGCAGAGCTGCAGCTAGAACAAACAGGTTATATGTTATCTTGGATTTGAGAATACACACAGGTGAAACAGCACTGCAGTTCTTGTGCAATCAAACAAGCTTTCATTCTTGTGCAATCAAAACTATGTTTTTTACTTTTCTCACTGTAAAATCATACACTCAAATCAAATGTATTTGATTGCACTGATTTTCAAACATCTTTATCTGATTTTTGCATGTCGGATTGCAGTTCTGCTTTACCTGTCATACAAGGCTATTAAAAGTTTATATATAAACAGTATATTGTTGCTTTTCAGTATGACAAGTCTGGGTATTATTAGAATAGTTTTATCTTATGCAATTTTTGTTGTTCCTTTTCTGAAAGAAAAGAAAGGTAAAAATCTGAAATATTGTATTATATTCACAAAACATTAATTTTTTTGTATGTAAGAAACTCAATTAACCTTGTTCTTGAACAACGTGAAGCAAATATGGTATGCAGTTACCGTTGTTACGATGGCAACAGGAATTAGCCGACTGGGCCTAAACCAATGATGATTTTTCGACACGAAACTGCGACTGCCCAATCGTATTCTTTCGAAGCTGGAGCTCAATATTTTAAACTGGAAAAAAGATCTTATCATCATTTAGATAATCTTACTCATATACCGTATTAAAAAAGCCAAGGGCACTTGCTGCAGTAAAGTAGCAGTAAAGCAAAATAGCAACTTTATCCAGGTTTATTGATCGAAAAACACGAAATTGAGTGTCAATCCTCCTCCTTCTTGTGTCAAGAGAATTTCTTCGAAATGAAACCGGAAAAACTAAAGACTCGGGTCCAGACCTTCGCTCCTCCAAGTTGACGCTGCACCCACAAGTCATGAAAGTTTCTCAAAAATAATCGGAATTCGGACTCTAAAATAGTAGTTATAAATAATTTCCTACCTCATCGACTGAACTTCGTTGTCTTTTCTTTGTAATTTTCTTTCTGTTGTTTTGCTTTTGCAATTTACTCGCGATGGTGCTCAATATTATATCTTCTAAAATTTTGTTGGGTCGTGAAGAATGCATTTTTTCTATCTTCTATCATACAGGTGGTTATAAGGATTATATGTAATAATTATGCTTTACAAATAAATTTTGAGTTAAACTGACTATTTTGAGTTGTGAAGATTTATAAAGTTTCTTGATATTGAGTCTGAGCACTGGCAGTTTCTTGACTTTTCAACAGCTCCAGTACTGGTTTCTTATAAAAGCTGGTTTCATTGTTTAAAAATGTGTAGTCGAAATTTAGTCGATACAACTACATTAAAACGGATAACCGCTAGATCAAAACAAGACAGTTGTCGTAAAAAAAAAAACACCACTGCCTCAAAATATATATTTAATTTCATCTCAATGAGATCTCAATAAATAAATTTATTTATTTGTATCTATGCAAATCATTTGTTCTTTTTTAAAGTTCTCTGTTTCTCTGCAAATTCAACAACTTTTTCTTCAACATAAAGTCCTTTTCTTTTCCTTACGCTTAGAACGTATTTCAAGGCTTGATTTTCAGAGTCAGCTTTTTCACCATACAAAAGATACTCCTCTTCTGTAGTTGGTGTCCAGAACGGATCAACATCGATGGCCTAAAATTAACAAGAAGTAAAGTGCTTAATGAAATCAAAAATTTCGAAGTAGCAAAAATAAATACGCAGGATCGTCAACTTGTCTAAACAGGCATCCTCCTCAAATATTTTTAAAAATTCTATAAGGGGGTGGTGGTTTGGCCATGCATGGTCTGCGCGGCGGGTGATGTATTCATATTTAGGCCCTCTATTAAAAGTTTAGTGCGATTATACTAATTGAAATAAATGTTTTGAAAACCTGAAATAATAATATAAAACACTATTAAAATTGGAAAATAAATAGCAAGAGCTCTAAACAGAATGCTTAAAACTATCTAGAGGGATTGTCAATTTACATTCATCTGAGGGGCCATTCCGCAGGTTGTCCACGGAACGAAGATCATTTTTCGCCGGTCTTGAAACAAATCAATATCAGTAATTTACAATTTAATTTACACCATATATTTGCTTTTTGCTGGTGATTAAAAAATTTGTTTTGCAGAACATTGGTTCTGCTACCTTACCTGAAGCGGTCTACATGCATGTATGATTCTAATGAGACTTATTATCCAATAAAAATTTGGATGATAGTCTGTATAAGATGGTTTTGAAAGTAGCCAAATTAATTAAATCTATAAGCAAGGTTTAACGTTTGAATCCAAGACTTTTGGTCGCGTTTGTGATGGAGTCAGATGGAGTCAATATTAACTGACATCTTTTCATCAGCCATCTTTTCCGGAATCGTTTATTGAATTTGATTCGACATAAGTGCGAGGTTTAAAGTAGGCATTATAATTAATTTTGCTCAAATAGCTGCTAATCCATCTCTCCTGCAAAAGGGTAATTATTCGCTTATTTAATGGCGTCTTTAAGGGAAACATGAGTTATCGGAAGATTGTTGGTTGCGGCTGTTCAATCTAACGTGAAACGGAAATTGGGCTTCTGTTGTACAAATGTGGAAAATAAATTTCGGGTAATGCCCAGGTTTAATCCTTTTTTATCCAGCACCATCGGATGCAGCATAGACTTGCTTCAAGTCTATTTCGTCACGTTAATCAGTAAAACAGTAAGAAATATGTCCATGAGGAGGAAAATACCCTGCGGAGGAGAACACCTCAGGAAAAAGTCAAAAAATCATGAATATTCGATTGTGTTGCAAAATTTCCACGCACGGTTATGCAAATACAGGGCTGAATTAATTGTCACGTTTTTCATATGCTAGTAGAACCTTAGTGAAATAAAATACTAAAATAAAATTAATGAAATTTGGCGTCTTGATTCACACCGCTTCAGACGGTTATGAACGTCAGACGTATTAAATGATCATCATGGATGATTTCACGTGACAAAATGGATTAGGTTTTTAAAGCAAGACAAAATTTTGGCGGTTTCAAACATTTAAATTCTTTTCTGACTCATCTCGTATTAGAAGTCTAGGGAGAGCTGTAATCTTTGTAACCCACTATGAGAAAACGCAGAAATCGGGATACTTACCTCCCAGTGATTGAAAACCAACTGAGGACTGGCCAGTCCACTTGTTTTCTTTCGAATCTCCTCCGAGAATCCAAAACTTTCAGCAACCGGAAGAACAGATGTTATGTTAAATATGTCAGTTCCCTCCTTCATATCTTCGTTCAAAACTCTCCCTTCTCTCTTTCCTAAAACTGCATAAACTTTACCTAGCACATCAGCAGTAGCTTGTATTTCGCATGAGTACATAGCTGCCATGAGTCTCATTGGCTGAGACATGAAAGCACGCCGACATCCCTCTTTTACTGCTGAAATTAACTGCCCCGACAAAGGTCCATATGTATCCATAAATTGTTTATAATTTGTTGCATTGGAATCAGCATGAGAATCATCAGCATTTTGTTCATTATCTGATGTGTTTGATTCTTCTGTAAGAAAAATATTAACACCTGGGCAATTAACTCTTGGTTCTTCCTCTTCCTTGCACGAAGAATTTTCGGTGTTCTTCTTAATATTTGATTCACCAACAAAAGTTTTTACAACTCCTTTTTCCTTTCTTGAATCTTGTTCCAACTGATAATCTAAAATGTCATTCCTCGAACATGCATTCTCCTTACTTGATGAATTTCTTTCAATTTGGTTCGTATTTCGATTTTCAGGATTAGATTCATAAAGTGTCCCCTTTACTCCATCTTTGCTCCAATCTTCAATGATAAAACAAACCCCCATCATGGGTTCCTCGCACATTGGTCCCGCCAACGTGGCCAGTTGAAAACCACTAATAACACTATTGTCGTTATCCCGATGCTCTCCAAAGGTCAAGTCACCACTTTCATAAATTTCTTCATTGCCTGAAAATCGAAATAAGCCGAAAGTTAGTAAGCATCAAAACACAGAAAGTACCGCACACTACAGGGCATCAATTCTCTTCCTTTGCTACCTCCAACAAGGCTGTACATACCGAATTATCTTCCTTTGTTACCAACTACATTATCTGATTGAAGTGGGCAAAAGTTCTATCTGGTCAGTTTTTACGACTGCATTGGTACTAGTTTACCGACCTCTAAAGTTTGAACACCTGAGTTATCTGTTGGTTTGTGGTAAGAAATGGTTAGAAGACGATGGGATGATTCTATTTAAAGCTCTAATACAAATATTAACGAAAATCTGTGTGTATGATGTAAATAGAAGATTGGAACCTATAGGAATATGTAATAATTGGGTGCTCTTAATTTTTGTCTGGAATTCCGTGTGAACTATTTTGTTTGTATTCAAAGGGGCGGTCTTAAGCCCCTTTGTAACTTGCTCAGTGCTAGAAAATAATATACAGCCATCATATAGCTACGTCATGTAACAAGAAATATTAAGAATACCTATATCGTCTTCTTCTTGTAATAAAGTCCAAATAGATGGCCTGTTATAATTCTTTATTTTGTTAAGTAAAATATTTGGTCCCATTCCCCGAGGCCCGAATGCCCAAACCAAATCACATGCATCAAGCCATTGTTGTCCAGATTCATCAAAAGAATTTTTAAGTTCAACATGAAATTTTCTTATGTTTTCTCTCGTTCTTTTTGTCAATGAGGTCATCAATTCTTTTCTTTCTCGCAATGTTACACCAGCAGAAACTTGAGTGACAGTTCGAATTAACTCTGGATTAGATTCCAAGAGCTTGATAACCCCACATGGAAGGGGTACTGCTCTCACTGACACGCACGACTTCCTGTTAGCAGTTCTAGCTTCGATGAGGCCCACATCGTCAGAATGACTGTTTGCTTTTCGTTCATTGGCTTGTTGCATCCACTTGAGTTCATCCTTACTCAATCCTGCGTTCAAGTCGCGAGTTTGTTCGTCTGCCTTCTTGATCGTATCGTTCCATGCATATATTTCCCGCAACATAAACGCAGGTAGTCTCTGAATATCATGGGTTTTATTTTGATTTGTTATCTCTTCATTGACCATGTCAATTTTAGGCCGCTCTACTACAGTCTCTCTGAATGGTGTAATTGGTGGGGAAACTGCTATGTTAATGCAAGCGTACCGATTCCGAAGATCATCCAGGCATCTCTGAAGGTGAACTTCCCCGGCAGTAACAATCACATATTCACCTGTAATAAACCACGTGATTAATCAGTACGAATCGTTCAAGGCTGTACATACCGTATAATATACCAGGAAATGAAAAATGACATTTTACAAACATTATGGTTTCTAATACTAAGTATCTTTTGCATATTAATGAGTATTTACTTGGCAGATTTCCCAATAAATAAATGATCAAATGTATGGCAGTACATGGGTCTATCAATGTGTGGCAAATTTCTTTATATATGGGTCTGTTTGTAGCATTGTATGAATCTATTTGTGGCAGATATCCCTATATATGGGTCTGTTTGTGGCATTGTATAAGTTTATTTGTGGCAGATATCCTTATATATGGGTCTGTCTGTGGCAATTATATTTGGGCTTGTTTTTAGCATGAAAACAAATCAAAGACATGGGTCATTTCTCAAAACCAGACGGCAAATCTAGCCTTTGTTACAATAAAATACCCTATGGCATTCCTTTCTATTTTCCTTCAGTGTTAAAATTCAAACCAAGATGCCCCTATAAATCTCAGAATGCAATACATCCGGCTCTTAGAAAAAATCTGATTACGTATTAAAATCGGTAAATTGTTTGTGTCTTCAAGATATATAAATTACCAATAAGAAAAAATCCAACGATAAGATTAACAGAAAAATTCACCTGTTTCTTGTAGAAGGACCCGAACGCATGAATCAGCTTGATTTAAAAACTTCAATCCTCTCACCAAAGCAGGAAGTTCACTTGGTTGTTCAGGTTCCAGGGCCACACGTACGATCGGACGTGCTTCGAATTGCATCGGTGTAAATGCTGGGCAAGCAAGACTACTTGATAGCGTTGCGGACTTGAAAACAAGTTTCTTCAAGCCATTTATTGCTGTAGAATCAAAATTAAATCAATCTAAGATCAAATAAGCTGTTGTTTTTGTTTGTAATTGGTGTTGTCTCAAACAAGTTTCATCAATTTAAAGTCACATAAAACCTAGCTTGCAAATTCGTATGGTTATGCATTGTCACAAATTCAATCCAATCAAAAACAACATTAATTTTAACGAAAATAAAAAATACGTAACATAAAACATTAGACTAATAAATCAATTTGCGAGCATGCTTACCAACAATGTTTCCAGCGGGTACTTGATCTAAATTCTCAAATGCTCTTCCCATCATCAAATACAAGTCACCAACTTCAAAGGAAGTCATGTGCTTTGTGACATCAACATCTTCAAATGTATCAAATCCAGGATAATTAGATTCTCTACAAAATCAAACGCATCTGTGCTAGTTGTAATAAACTATAAATTACTTCTAAAAAACATCTGTTCCATATGAAGTGTGAAAAGCTATTTTTGAAGAGAGAAAGCTAAACGTTCCATGTTGGCCTTCTGTCTCCAACATGATTTAAGACAATAAGGTTGAGAATTAGACTTATTACATAAGTCCTTGTTTCCATGTGCTATCTGATTTGCTGACGTCACTCCAATTTAGGTTATGATGACATATAAAATAATATACAATTTATGTCCTGACAGTCTGAAGGGTGGATTTGATACTTGATCTAAGATATCTACATATGAAACAAAAAATCTTAAAAAGAGCTATCTATATTTTGGTGCAAAAATTTGGAAAGAAATCCCATTACATTCCAGGAATATAGTCTTACAATTTCTACGTTTAAGAATTAATTTCAATTTTGATTTTGCTGTCGCCAATCTATTTCATGACTCCAACAATGAATTATTTTAATGAAAAATAATACAATTTTGAAGGATATATATATTTTTGTTTTTAACATACCTGTTGATTAGATCCAATTCAGCAATACGCTCTTCAGAACCTTGGTCCATTTGAAGTCCTTTTGCTGGATCATACTTTGGACCAAGTACATACAATCGTTGTCCCTTTCGTATTTTTCCGCTAAAAATCCTTGCAAATGCGATAAATACTTCCTCTTCTTCAGCCACCGCCTCCTCAGTGGCAATTTCACAATCTTTCGCCTCATCACTGTTAGGTTGAGTGTTAGATTGAGGTTCGGATTCGTTGATGCTACTTTGAGCCTCGTTCATTGCTTGTTTCATCTCAGCGTGTTTCCTTCTCGCAACTTCTCTCCTTTGCTCAATCTCCTCTTGAGTTAAAGGCCTTGAAAGAAAAACGAAATTACGATACGGAGAATAAAATGCAATACGGAAAACGAAACTATTTCGACAATAAAATGAAGAAAAAAAACAGAGTGATTTCTTGCGTTTTTTAATATTGAGAGAAACTGTGTTCACGGAAAATTGCAAGATAATTGCTTCAAATTACACAACGTTTCTTGAAACTCACCGCTTTCGGTGTTTCGGCAGTGATGCGTGGGGAACTGAAAACATTTTTGAAACAAATACGATGACCGGTGCATCATCTTCAGAGCTGCATTCGACGAAAGCTGTAAAAATAATTAAAAATGCACAGGTTTATACAGTAAGAATAAGGCATATATTTTGTTTAAAAAGCAGCAAAGTAGTTTGAATGAATGTAGCCGTAACGAAATGAATGTAGTCTTAATGAAATGAATGTAGCCGTAACGAAATGAAGGTAGCCGTAACGAAATGAATGTAGCCGTAACGAAAAATACACCATGTATGAAGTCAGTAATAACAAGCTCTTTTAACAAGTCAAAAAGTTTGAAAGTAGTAGCTTTTTTCAAACTAACATTCTTGTTAGCCTTGGTATCTTAAATTGATTCCACCGACATTTCTTATGTTTGCAATCTCGGGAGGAGGGGCACTGCCATCTATTGGGCAAAAAATACCCCCTCTCAGTTTTAGGTTAAGTTAGTGGAAACAAATCTGTGATTAAGGTACAATTGTTAAAGAAAATTGGCAAGATTTGTGGAAATTTTTCAAACAAACTAGCAGTGTTTTAAAATTGTTTTGGGTAAAAATTCCTGGATTGGGTATTCAAATTCGATAAAGTTACCGGATGTCCCAAAAAACCTTGCATTATTGGTTTTATAATTTCAATGCAAACGCGAGGATACAAACTCATTATGATCACTAGCAATAGATATCCTGATACCTAACGAACAATTTCAGATCTCGATCGTGAATGAAAGCGTATAGCATCTAAAATCATGGAATTTTTCTGTTTGCTTAAAATGCAAGAATTCAAGAACTTTACACACTTTAATTTTACACACTTTAAGATTTGAAAGAACATCTACATTTTGACAGTTTTGAAAGGAGCAACTCACAGTCAATGGCACTGTCAATAATTTTGGAGGAGGCAGTGACCAGACAGATGTAAGGTCTTTGTTTGCCTAACACTACACAAGCATTGAAAAAGTCAGCTCTGCAATAAAAGGACTAAAACTATTCAATGAAGAACTGTTCTCCTGTTTTTGTTTTTCGAACTATTCACTATCGACAATATCTCCGCTCACACACTTGCATTTTACCTAAATGAAGTCTCAGTGTTCGTTAGTTATCAGATTTTTATTGCACGTAATCAAATAGGAGCTTTATACTCTAGCTTTTGCAATAAAGTTACAAAACCAATGTAAGGTGGTTTTGGAACACCCGGTATAGTCTTAAAGTTGATATCTTTAAATTTGTATCGAATACAACGCTCTCAATGTAATAATAGCATAGTATGTTTAAATACCTGGTTTCAGTTGTCTGCTTTCTGGGGGTAAAGATTCAAATTTCTTTAATCCACCACACATTAGCTTTTCAATTCTATCTTCAGTTACATCAAGAGGGCTGGGGAGATTTCGCGACACCATACCAAGGATAGCTTCGGAAAGAGGCAGCCACTGACGTAATATTGCTTGCAGGTAAGCTTTTGTGTCATTAGTTCGCGAGTCTCTTGCAGACAATTTTAGACCAAGGTTTGCAATGAATTTTTCGACTTTGTCTTTATCTCTAGCAAAAAAATATTTTAAATAATAAATTGGATTTCATTTCGTGAATATAATTTTCGAACAGCGACCCTGAGGTATAGACTTGAGCCCATTATTTCTCTGCGTTCTTTAACGGATTTTACGTCAGTATGGTCAATAGAGCAGAGGGGAATTTTGTAACAATAGTGAAATCGACACACTGGTTTTAAAGCGATTATCCCTTGAGAACAAAGCAAAACTGGATATAATACGTTTTTCTTAAATTTTTTCTTTTGATAGCGTCAGTTGGTGCATAATGAGGCAAAGAATTGTCATGGTAACAGTTAAATGATTTATGGAGTTAAAAAAATGTCTAGAAATATTACTGTCAGGGTCGTTTTGGTGGACATCACAAACATGCAGTTTGATACGAACGTTTAAAATATGTTCACAAAAACAGTTGTCGATCTGTCTTACAATAGGGACTTGTAATACAATTGGTCTTGAGCGCGCGTGCGTTGAAACGAGGCTTAACGTCTTTGAGCGAAAATTCACAGTAATATCCTCGAAAGAAAACAAATTTGAGGCAGAAATCCCTATTGACAGGAGTGACGTCCCATATGTCAAAGAACACAGGGAGATGAGGGACTCGTGTAATAAGTCTAAACCAGAATGTACCTTTTAGAAAAATTAATGAAGCAGAACGTACCTCTTTTCGATGACACTCTCGTACACATTCCAAATATTTTCCAAAATAAACTGCACAAATAATGGTTTCTTTCCCTTTGCTTGCGCTCCTTTCATTATCCTTTTTGTTTTCGAGTTCAAATAAAAATCTCCCCAAAGAGTCTTGTTGAGAATTTCGGCCTTGACACCAAGCTTCTTCGAAAATATTTGCGCAAACTCGCCAATACTGCAGAAAAAATACAAGAAAAAGCATTTAAAACTGGTACAAATTAAAATTGGCACAAGAGCATTCTTGCTTAAAACTTCATTGCATAGATTGTATACAATTTAACTAATACAATTTAACTTACCCAAAAGCCCAACCATCAACTGCACTTGCAAAAACGACGTTTCCTTGCTCTGGAGAAAAATAGATATTCGAATCATCTGCTTCCACTATACCTGAATCCCAATCGTACACCTATTAAAACAAAAATAAGGCGAATTTCTTCAAAATGTTTTAAAAAATTTAAAAAGTTTATTTACCTGAGTCCCAAGTAAGGTTTCTTCACGATTAGTGACAAAGTGAGAGAACCTACTCGAGTATAAATTCAGCAAAATAGCAAGGAATAAATAGGATATTAATGAATATGGCTTTAAAAGTCTGTGTCGAATTGTTGGAAAGGAGTTTTGACACTTAAAGTTTGACATTTGAAAAGGAAAATTTTCCAAAATTAACAGGTTCATAAAAATAAAAACTTCACTATTCTCGCGGAACTTTACGATGAATGGAAATGTCTATCTTACGGTGAATAAAATCCTAATATGCAGGTGAAAAAAATTATTATATGCAGGTCTGGCTGTTTGAGGAGAGCTGATTCTCGCTCCCCTCTAGTCTGTCTTTCCTCAGATGCTGGAGGAGAGATGTACATTGCTCTCCTCAACGTTTGCCTTTTTGTTGTTTTCTGTGAATCCATGTGAGAATAGCTCCGGTGCACAGTAACAAGGTGAGCAATTCGGTGCTGGCCAGATAAAATTCTTATGGCTACATTCAGCAAAGTTATGAAAAAACTATATTTATTGCAAACAGTTCCTCCTACTCAACCTCTCTACAAGATTATTCAATGTAAACATACTTGGTCCTCTTTCTTATCTTCGGTGCTATTTTCCTTTTTTTCATTCTGCAAATTTTCGTCTGCATTCTTTTCCATGACTTGAGAAGTAAATAACGTTGCAGTGACAGCATTCACCTGATACAAAAGAAATTTCAAGCGTATGTGTAAAGGGTGAGTCAAAATTTGAAACGGTTCGAAACTTCCAGCATTTAGTGTCCAGTGAATGTTAATTTTTACAACAGAAAAGACAAATTCTTTGCGGTTTTTAGTTATGGTCTCAAGAAGCAGAAACTTAGGCATGGAGGCCGAAATGTGTTCCGTGAACTTCTGGGTGGAAGTTTCAAACTTCGATTCACTCGTAAGATTGATGAAATGAATTGTAGTGTTGTGTGGCAGTTGTCAAATATAAACAATAGCATAATTATAATATTATAAAAACTACGATAGCCTTTAATAAAATGTTGCACTAAACATATCGGGCATGACCCTTCATCTTCAGTATGTGTAAAGTTTAATTTCATGAAACTAGGAATAACACAATCCGTGATTATTTGTGTTATCAGGACAAAACCTGACTTTAAGATTTATTTATACTTAGTTGATAGTTAATTTCATTGTTAATAGTTCAATTCATTGTGAAAAAAAAACGGGTGTTTTCACTCAGATTTCAGAAAGTGGCATTTGTTGCTGAGATCTTTGGCGCACCAAAGGCTCACATTGTTTGGGTATGAAAAATTGTTATTCTCTACTCCCTTTTTTTGCCGAGGGGTGTAACCAATCATTTTTACACCGTTTTTGTTTTAAAATGTATACCGACCTGATAAAGTTACTTTTCTACTGAAATTTCAACTTTATCATGAAAATGCCTCTTTAAAAGGTATTAAATACAATAGCACACATAAAAGCCAACCAAAGGTGTTTTAAGAAACCCATATGTATACCTGTTTAAATATCTTTACAAAATTACCTTATTTAGTATCTGCTGCAAGTGAAGGTATGCCTCCAGAGGGCTAAGTTTAAGTTCCGTAATAAGACGATCCATTTTGTTGAAGACGAGACATGGTTGAATATTTTCAAGCCAGGCTTGGCGCAAGACAGCATGTGTCTGAAAAAAACATGATTCAAATTAAAGGTAAAGAAATCCGAGGGAACGTTTGTGGCATTTAAAGTTTCATCAGAGTGTGACTTTGTTGTCAGTTCATATTAAATATATATACTTTACAAACCTGTGGGCATACACCTTCAACAGCATCTACCAGCACTAGAGCTCCATCGCAAAGCCTTACAGCGGTAGATACCTAAAAAATAAAAATTTCATTTTTCGTGGATACACAATAATAAGGTAAGCATCAAGACTTTTAGTTTTTTAGAATTTTATCATCAAAAAATTATGAAAAACATTTTTAAAGTAAGTAATTTCATCAATGCAATCATAATTATGAAAACGTACCTCACTGGAAAAGTCAATGTGACCAGGTGAATCAATCAGATTGATCAGGTAGTTGTCCTGGTCTAAAGTCAAAAAACACATTCTGTGAATTACGTTAAATCACAGCATTAAAATATCTTAACGAAAAGGAGTAACTAAGAAATATGTTGAAGAAGCGCAAATCATAAACAAATATGGGGTATATATAATTATAAAAACCAATAGCTTACATAACCTAGATACCTATAAACCATATTTGGGTACAACCATCTATCTGCAGTCACGATCAGGGATTGGAGCCAATGGGGGAGCAGAGGGCAATACCCCCAAGTGCTTGTTAACCTGCTTAGTCTGCCACCTTGCTAATCATTTTGTTACTGTTTTTGCAGCCCAGTCGGGCAGATCTCTTCCTGAAGAACCTTCTTGCCCCTAATCCTCTGCCCCTGCTCAAGATCAATCAAAATGTATTGCATTAACATACCTCTTGCATAATGTAATGAGATTGCACTAGATTTCATCGTTATTCCTCGCTTTTGCTCATCAGGTCTGTTGTCCATATAGCGAAGCTTTAAATAC
The DNA here is from genome assembly GCA_036873815.1 of Phacellophora camtschatica. Lineage (NCBI taxonomy): Eukaryota > Metazoa > Cnidaria > Scyphozoa > Semaeostomeae > Ulmaridae > Phacellophora > Phacellophora camtschatica. Next base: position 29,574 of record JAYJMH010045761.1, read on the forward strand.
ATAAAAGAATAAATTCAAGAATATAGCTACTGTTTGAAGAATATATGCGGCAGTCTACAGTAAAACAACCCGAATACAGCAAAATATCAGTTTCATACAAATTCCAGTGGATCAGATCATGTTCACAACCTCATTGATCCATTGAAAGAACCATGTGTGTCATAAGGGGCACAGCACTTATAAATGTTTCAAAAAACAACTTCGCAGAGCAACACTAAATACCATAATGGTTCACAGAACAACACTAAATACCATAATATATTTTACAATGATTCTTTCTTTAGCATTGCCAAACCTAGGCTGAGACAGCTGTTTGGCAGGAAATTGAAATGAGAAGATCTAGGCTTCCAAAATACAAACAATTCTAATGACTCACAATCAAAATAAATATTCTGCTTCAGTCATATTTTGTTGATTTTAATTTATCATTGAAATGGTTGGCTGCCATATAATAACATAATGTTTGAAACAAACAAGAAATTTGGTTAAGAAATGTTGGGGGCCAAGGAATTTTAACGATAAAGTAACTTTATCAGGTCGGTATACATTTTAAAACAAAAACAGTGTAAAAATGATTGGCTACACCCCTCGGCAAAAAAAGGGAGTAGAAGGCCAAGAAATTTTAATCAAGAAATTACATCAAGAAATTTTAAAAATACTTTCAATTTGAAAGGTTTTCATTTCATAATCTTAAGGAGTTACCCTGTAACCAAGTCACTGATTTTCAAGGACACCCTCCACATAAAACATTTAAAGAACACCTTAACCATGGACACAGTTTACAACAATTTAAATTTGGTTTAAAGTCCATTTGATATATGGGGGCAAAGCTATAGAATGATTAATTTACCAGCAGAAGTTAGAAATTCCTTTGTAGAACAATTAAAACTCAAATTCAAAAATTTTGGACTATTATACAGTTAAATTAAATTAGCCTTAATTTGGAATTCATGGGTTGTAATGACAGGGGGGCTCTCTTCTCATTAGTCTATCTACTTAGAGAGCTCCTCTTCAAGAATTCTACTGCGTGAATATACAAATTTGTTAATTGGTTTATCATTGTATTTCATCATTGTATCTTTTTATCATATTTTTAATAATTTTTGTTGAGTTGATTAATTTATTGTAGAATAATTTGGATTGTAATCAAATCAATCAATCAACAATAAAATAGGAGGAAATGTACCAATAAAATCAGAACAAAAGTTCTGATGATCTTAGAAAAATTAAAACAAATTTTATGCATTTATCATTACCTTTCCAGCCAGTCTTGGAGAAATAATGCCATTGCTGGCAATTAAACAGTCTGCTAAGGTTGTTTTTCCTGAGAAAAAAACCAAGATTACTTTGAACCAATAAATAAATAAAATTGTCAATTTTTGTTTCTAACTAAGATTGGTTGGTTTCTTCTTTGAACTTATGGATGTAGGGTCCCCCCTTTCTACCATAACCTTTGGAAGAGGTGGTGACAATCATGTTAATAACACTTGAAAGTTGTGCATTGAGATTTTTGATGAAAAAGAAGCATCATGCTGAATGCAAAATAAAAATTTTGTGGCTGGGCACTATTTATATGCTTTCAATATTTTTTATCAAAGTTGGATTAAATAATTTCACAACAAACTGAGTGGTGCTGAGAAAGAGCACATGGAAAGATCCATGTTAGAAAACTTGCATTCACTCATAGCTGATGACCTGAGATCAAACTCACAGCTCTCAACTACAACAAGAGTTTCTTGCAGCAAAAAAACCATAGGCCTAATTGTCTTATATATTATTGTTGCTGCTTTTTTAACAATATAGAGACTCACTCACAGCTTGCACCTGATCAATTCAGTTGACTTACAACTAAACATAGGCAAAAACATCTATGTTTTTCAACTCTGTGAAGGGGGGCAATTCCAATCTGGGTGGCAGTCATGGCCTAATATTAATAAAGGAAAGTTTTGTGACAATTTCCTGAGGAGCCAAGTCTGCAGAGTATGGCACTTTTTGACAAGATCTCCGGTGTGCACAAAGAATTTTCGTTTTTTCTTTATTGTCTAATTTGAATCCCCTATTGTTTTTCTCTGGTGTGCAAGAGCCATACTATGCAGACAGGCTGAAGAGGCTGCTAGCTATCACCTTGATGAAAAGTTTATTATGAATATGACCCCGGGCTTGCTTGGTTAATTTTTCAATTAATTATTCTATCATATAATTTTAATATAATATTAAAATATAATATTAAAATTAACTAATGGAATAATTTATCTATTTAAAACTGACTGTAATCTTAATAAAAAATAATGCAGCACATTTGTTTGGTGGAACTTTCTTTATACTTTACCATGATCAACATGAGCTAAAATGCAAATATTGCGAATGTTTTTTGGGTTATTCTGTAATTTCAAAATGTCATCAATTGATGTCTGCCTCATCTTGTTGTGTGTGCGGATTTATCTTCTTTCTTCATTCGTTTCGTTACTTTATTTCTTGTTTCTTTTATTGCAAAGTTTATTTACAACAACAACCACAACATTGCAACATGCTGTTGTAATAAACCTCGTATTCATAATGAGATTGTGCTTGCTCATTGTGCCACCATTTTTTTCTATGAAGAAAGTAGGAATAAGTTGCTAAATTTTACTAACTTTGGAAAGATAAAAGAAAAGAAGCTAATCTCAAGATGGTAAGACGAATCTTTGTGTAAAAATACAACATCTGCAAAATATTAATTAAAAAATACAACATAAACATAATCATAAATAACAACAACTCAAAAAGATGAAAAGATCTCAAATGAAACAAGAAACAACATAATTTATTAATCTATAGTGAATAATGATAACTTATTATATTATTCAGTAGAGCGTACAACCACCACTTTAGATCACATATGAAATCTACAACCAAAAGTACCTGGGTTTGCCAAAAATATTCGGGGCTCTTACCAACAAACGTTTTAAGTTTTTTTGCCTAATTTTTTTCCATGATGATCCCCCATCCATATTTTTGGTCATAGATTTCCAAGATTTCCTTGTTTTTTCTGCCACTTTGAAATCATGAAAAGTTCATGTGGAATAAAAGGAAGTTCATATAGGCGTTGTTTTATTTCTTTTGTTCTATTCATTCTATTTTTCTTGCTGAAATGTGCACCAAAGTTCTAAAGTTTCCAGACTGGAATGACATTTTTAGGTGCTATGAGTGAGAGTACTTGTTAAAGTGCATTGGGTGTGTGCCATCATTGTCTAAATCTGCAATTTGCTGAACTCGTGCTTAGTTGATCTGATCATGAACCAACTTGTTGATTTTTTAATTTGTCTGAACTATTTAATAAGCTATTAATGAATAGATAAGTTGTAAATTTTTAAATACATGTGGTTCATTACCTTATCTAAATATACTGTTTTTTGTTATTGTAATTACAAATAAATCTTTTATATTTCAGTCACGCAGATATGATTCAAGAACAACTATTTTTTCTCCTGAAGGTAATATACTGGGTGTCCCAAAAAAATGGCTACAGATTTGATTTCGTCTAACAGTGAAAATATTACTTAAAATGCTACAAAATGTTTTTACTGCTACTCATTGATTGTTTACTTAATCAACAATACCTTGTTCGACATGTTTGGTGCCTTGTAACTTGAGATATTAATTTTTGAAGTGGAAATTGTGTGTCACCCTCAAACCAGAGCTTTTGCAGAATGGCCTAAAGGAAGGTAATTGATTTGGGGGGGATTCTGCTGTTCGTTTGTTGTTTTGTTGATTAAAAAAGCTATAATTTTTTTTATAATGTGTTGTGTAATTCATTGAAGCAGTTTTTCAGTTGCTGTTGAAGCAATCATAAGTTATCCCCAAGGAATTAACTTCAAGTTATGATTTGAACTATGTATTCAATTTTATGTTTTTTCATTTTTTTTCTATTGAATATGGCAAAAATCTTGATGCCCATTGTTAAACAGCTTGTAGGCTGTTGATACCTTGCTTGTTTGAAATCAGGATCACGGTGATTCCCCAAGGCTATTTATCCAAAGCACTGGTTTGAGGGTAACGCACAATTTCAACTTCGAAAATTAATATCTCAACTTACAAGGCACAAAAATTGTCAAACAAGGTGTTTTTGATTAAGTTAACAATCAATGAGTAACATCAAAACATTTCGTAGCATATTATGTAATATTTTCCTCGTCAGACTCTAATCCATAGCCATTTTTTTGGGACACCCAAAATGTTGCATAGAACTATTCAGTTAAGGTTCGTTTACACCCAATTCAAGCCATGTGACCAATCTCTTGATAAAACATCTTTTGATTTTTGTAACACATTTTATGTCATGAAAACTCGTGATTTCAACACACGAAGTAGAAGAATATCCAACATGGGTTTCGTCACGTGACTTGAATTGGGTGTATTAGCTGAATTAGTTTATTAGAAATAAATCCAAGGGTAACAAGCAAGCAAGGGATGCTAGCGTGGGTAGATTTTATAGCTCGATCATATCAAAATTAACGGATAAAGCAAACTTTGTGTTTTGTTGTGATTTTCATGGCTGCGTTGACTGGCGTCAAATCTATTCTTTGGCTAATTGGCTGAGCACTGAATTTTTGTTTAGCAAAATCTGTTTTTAAAAAGATTTTCGGCACTGTTTTTTGTTTGATAAAGTTTTAGAGAAGCAGTTCTAAAGAAAATCTGCTTGACGATATTCTTGAAAAACTTTCAGTGTATTTTTTAATTCTTTGTTAATTTTTTTAGTTGCACTGACTTATCTTGAAGACATCGACAACGCGAAGCAAGCTTATGAGCAAGCTATTACACTGGAGAGGTAATTTTTTTGGACATTTTTGTGTATGCTTCGGATTCGGAAATCTGCTTCTTTTGTTAAGTGAGACCACAGGTAGACTAAACTAATTCACCAGTACTACCTTAGTCGCTACCATTTTCATTCATTTATTCCCCCCCTCTCCCGACTCTCGATGTGGCGAGACTTGAGTAACAAGTCTACAGAAAGACCATGCTATTTATGAAGGTTTTCAATTGTTGTTGTTGTAAAGGTAAATAAATAATGTATATTACACTTCTGTTTATTTTCGTTGTTTTTGTTTCATTTACTGGTACTCTATTTTTTCTCCACGTCAATTCACCTTTCCGAGCTGTCAAATCATTTTGTTTTACGCTGGTCCTTTTGCCCTCTTGTCCGACCATTTGTCCTTTTGTCGACTCTTTTTGCCCGCTTGTGTGGCCTAGCAACAGTTTATACGCTAGCTGAGTTTTTGATTGACAACTCGGAATGGTGAATATTACACACTAACACTGTTATGTTTTTCTTTTATGCTATGAATCGGTTGAACAAAGAACATATGGTAAACTTTGCAACTCTCTGCGTCATAAATATTCCATACTCAGCACAGATAAACAAAACTCAAGTTCTCTATTTCGATTAAATTCGACATTATTCGTAGGATATTATTTCTGGACTGATTTTTACAAACTTTCTACTCCCCACGTTTCTCTAGAACATATTTAAATTGTTTTAGATTAAATCAAATTTAAATTGTGCTTAAAGTACAAAACAAGGATGCAGGCATTGAGCACTTAACTTAAGTTAATTTCTAATTCATTTCATTAAAACATTTCATTATTTGTCTGCTTTTTACAGTTCTACTTTAAAAATCTCCGATGACTGAATAGTATCGGTCAGTCTAGTTGTTTGTGAGCAGACGTAAGCACAGACAGTTAACGGGCCAAGCTAGGCTCGTGAGGAACATAATGTTTTAGATTCTTGATACAATAATTATGAACTATCTGGGGTAGTTTGTGGGTGGGTGGAAATCTTACTCGACAAAACAACTATCGACGTGTAAGTTTTAAGAGCCTCGTTATTATACTTATATACTGCTCCTCCTCTATTTGCACGTGCAAGCCTACGCCCATCCACGCTTTCCTCACGTGCTAACAAAATACATTTCACAAACTAAAAAGTTTTTTTTAGTTTTCTCTCTTATGATGCCAAATAGATTCATTAACTTCTGAGATACCAAAATATTTAACCCAAATCCCACTCTGGCGTTTCTTATAAAATTGTTCTTATAAAAGAAAGCGTGTACATGCATACGAGTTTCATTGTAATTTTTTGCGTGTTTTCATTTCAGCCAAGACCCAGTTCTTCATTTGAATTATGCTGTGATGTTAAATAATTGCGGAGAAAAAAGACGTGCTGCCAAGCAACTTGCTTATTTTAAGAAAAAGTTTGAAAATTACAAAAAATCCAACCCCGAAGAGTTAGATCCACAGGTATAACTTTTTGAATATTTTTTGTGTGGAAAATTTATTATATTTTGATTGGCTTTGTAAAACTTATATGCACTCTTTTTTGAGCGTTCGTTAGCTCAAACAAAAGAATATAATCTCGCCTATCGTTTCGATTGACTCTCGGGGGGTATTGAAAAGATAAAGCACAAGACTCGAATGGGATTCGAATATCGATTGTATTATTCTGTTGATGTCGTATAAATTAACATTGCCTCGCCAAAAAAATTGAAGTAGCTTGAAATGAAGCTTTGAGAGTTCTATTTAAGAGTTCGAAATTCAAATTTATCATTGTTTGAAGCTCGAATTACGATTACGAGGCAGAAAATCTAAGTCCAGAAATTTTCCTTGATTTTCAGCATAGCTTTGCAGTAAGTACAGCCGTAAAATCTTTTGATTGGCTAAAGCGTCGCCATTATGAATCAGCCAAAACATAGGAAACGCTGTTGCTTTTGCGCAAAGCTGCGGCCAAAGAGCAGGGCTGCTAAAAACCGTCACGGCTAACACAGACTTGCACGCGCTGGGTTTTCAAGTGTCGCATTCTGAAGAAGAAAGGTTTATCTCAATTTTGGGCCCTCAGATTTTTGATTAATCGCTTCGTTTGTTTTTTAAAGACTTTTTAATTCTGCCATTATTACAAAGATTTTCTTCACACTTTTGGCATTCGAATGGTCATGCTTTCGGAAGACAGACGATATTTATGTACTCAAAATATTCAGAAAGCTTTTGCGAAAAGCAACCCAGCCATGCCAGCACTGATAATATGTATGTGGCCTAAAAAGGCAAGGCTGAATGATAATCTGAATATGGCTGAATAAGGTATGTATGTATCACAGTTTACTATTTTTCTATTGAAATGCACACACACACAGTATCACTATCAGATCCCCTGAAAATCCAAGAAAAATGTTGTGTTAATAGCTAAGAAATAGAAAATGTTTGGACTTACCATTCATTGCATGTCATATTGGGCCTTTATAAGTCTTTAAAAAAAATTTGTAATGTTTTTATTGCTCGTGTAAAAATTTCCAACTTAGAATTTCATTCTTCAACTCTATTATTTTCAAATCAATTTTTTCTTTTGCTTCCTCTACCACCGATTCCAGTTCACAATCTGGTTCTTCTGTATCTTCACAGCCATTTTCCTCCTTATCCTTGTCAGTGTTTTTTCTGATTTTTGCTTCTTTTTTCATGAAAATAGCTTCATTTGCTTCACAGAGTTTTAATTGCAGTGGTTAGTTTATCATAGCAGATGGTACATGTATTGTTGCAAGCCTTGCATTCTACATGAAATGAATGCCCGCATCCATGAAAAATTTCATAGCAATCGCTTTCAATGGTACAATTTTCCATGTCACAGTTCCTGTTGATTATTTCAGTGGAGAATTAAAAACTGAATCTTTTGCAATAACATTATTTAAAGGGAAACGTCTGCTGCTGTTATGGGTGTTAAGCATTTTAAGACTTCCACACACAGCCTGTTGATTATACATGAAAACGTTTTATCACACCACACTATTTTTTATGAAAAGTGACCATAATTTGAAAACATTCTTGAAATAATGACAAATTGAGGCTGAAATTGAATTATTTTGTTATTATGAAAAACACATACACATTTATAAATCTACCTGCTTGGAGAAGGCTCCTTTCCAATAGTTTGGAAACCAAGTGGTAGAACTA
>JAYJMH010045762.1:0-14342 GCA_036873815.1 Phacellophora camtschatica
ATAAACCTCTTGAACTATGATTCTCATACACCAACAAATGAATTTATTAACACCTTTTTCTCAAACAATATATTTCCCTGTATTCACCATCCAACTAGTATCTGAGACAAATCTGAAACTGTTATTGACAATATATACACAAATGCTATTGGTGAGGAAATAACTTGTGGTAACATCTCTACATTTCCAATTTCCACATTTTCAGTTTTCTTGAAAGTCCCAGTGTTGACAACCTCAATATTTGAAGCCATTTGGAAATTCCAATAAAACAAGAAAAGCTAAATCTAAAAATGTCAGCTGATGGAAATCAAAAATTTCCCGCAAAAATGGTCCTCATATCACGTGAATCAAACGTGTCTGTGCCTCGTAATCAATACATACCTCTATCTCATAAATATTATCCACAAAAAAAAAACTAAAAAAAAATTATTGAGAAGAAAATGGTTGGTATGGTGCTTATATTAAGACCGTTTTATAGCTCGAGAGCAAACGATCTGAGGAAAGGATATCCTGCCTCACTTGGTGGGCCTCAGATCCAGCTAGAGGCCATTTTCCAAGTTCCTCTGCCATATCAAGTGGTCCTCCACCAGGCCTTTCTTGGCAAGCTGAAGTTGCTTGTGGTAGCGGTGGGGGATTATTGCCACAAACAACAGAGTCAGTGCATGCCATGTTTATGGCCAACAATGAATATTTTAATGATTTTGTATGGTCAACAACGGCCTAGGCTTGAGGGTGTCCCCCCTCTCTCTCTCAGTGGGAGATTGCCAATACTCGTATTTTTCCCACCCTTCTCTTTGCCAGTAAGCTGCCGACTGCTCAGGCTATCTTGCTTACACCGTGAAGGTCATGAAGCTTGCTGGCAATTATGAATGGGTCCTGAAACTTGACGATTTCCGCGTTTTTCGGCTTTAAATATGTTGAATCTGTCCAGGACAGTTCGCTTAATTTTTGTGGCATTGGGGCCTGCAGTGTCTTCCGTTGTTTTATTTGTTTGGCCTGTATTTTCGTCAGGAAAGGAGACAATTGTTGCTTTTTGTGATGGAAAACATCTGGGTTATCTATAAACTTGTGTAATGTTTCAATTAATGGATCTAAGTTATGCTTAACATCTTTTCCGTCATATTAAATTTCCCTGATGTTTATCAAATCTTGCTTGAACCAGGCATGGTGAAATTGGCCCTGCGACATTATAGTTCCCATGTTGAGAAAAACCGTGATTATGAGGGTTTTTGGGTTTTGATTTCTTCTGGGTTTTGAAATCTCTGTGTAAAATAGAGAAAGACATTTTCGAGAATTTCTTTCCATTTTGAGGTTTCAGTTCCTCTTATTGTAATACATGTTTCTTTCACGTTTGATTTGAAGCTTTCCATTTCTCCGATTTACACGATTTTATTTTAAAAGTTTCCAGTAATTTAAACAATAATTCGTTCGGCCAAGGTATCTACCAAAATTTTGTTTCTTGACAGGTGACTTGAATCCGATCCGGATTTACCTATGCGGTAGCAGTAACCCCAGTGTTGTTTCTTTGGCACCCAGAACATTACAAAGAACTCTGTAAATTTCCTGGTTTCCTTCTTTCCTTGGAGGTGCACAACTAGGACGTCAAGACTATCTTCAAACAAATAAATTTTTGTTTGCTAAAAAACTACTCGTAGCATCTTGTACACTTCTGCTTCGATTTTCAAGCCACCAGAAATTGTTTCTTGATCTCTTCTCCCCAGGCTTTAGCAACGTGCCATGTACAAAACATCCTTTTCGATTTTTCTCCTTGCAGTTTGGAATAAAGCACAGGGTTGTAAGGCTAGTTTTCTTCAATTTCGTCCTTCGTGTCTTCGAATTCTGTAATATTTGAATTTTGATATATGGTTGTTCCATTGTTACCCCAGCTAATATGAACCCCAGAAATTGTGGCTATGGGGATACCTGCAGCTTTTTCTCGACATTTAATATTTAAGGTCAAAACAGAGTCAATTTTTTATTTTGTATCCAAAAGCTCTATTGCCACGTTATATACATTATCAATATTTTATATAAAAATATATACTGAAAATATAAAAATATGAGAATTTTAACTCTCGCACAAATAGATTGTCTTAGCATTAATGATTAACATTTCCGACAATTTATTATTTTTAAATTCATTTTTATATTAATAATATCTACAGGGTTTCTCCAAAAAATCATGTTGAAATTAAAAGCGGATTGATGACACCTAAAAGTTACTTTGTTGCTACATAACCTGTTATTTGATAATTGAAAAAGGTATGTACCACTATACTACATAACCTGTTGTTTGAGATGAACCTTTTCCAGGACCCATTGCCAAATTGTGTAAATTGGAAGAAAACGACAGAAATCATATTGTATAGGTAGTTCGTATAGCAACAAAGTAGCATTTGGTGCATCACTAACCTTTGCGATCATTGAATTATATTGCTTCTGTTCAAAACGCAATGGAGTGTACTTCAGATAAGTGTTTTCGCTGATCGATGATATGCCAAAACTTATATATACGTTCTAAGCACAGACATTTTCCGGATTGCAGACGTAGTTCTGCTTTTTCATTATTCTTGTAATAATGTTCCATATGCCGTACCAGGGAGCTTTTCATAAGCAGGTTTGGTTGCATAGTGAACATTTGAATGCTTGCTTTGTTGTTGTTTACTGTTTCCCTTACCATTATTGGCGATTTTGGTGACAGTAGGCTTTTCTTGTGCCTTTCTTTCTACTTGAGTACGTTTTTCTTTTTGTTTCAGATGCTCAATTGCATATTCCTTCCTTTGAGACACAACTGAAGACCTTGGAGTCTCTTCATCACTGTCTGAGTCTAAGTTGTCGCTAATGTCATTTGCAATGACATAATCAATGTTGATCTTTTTTTCTGCCATTCAAGTCATTGAAACCAAGCGAAGGTACTTGGAGTACTTGGTAGGGTGTGTGAGATACAACGTTGGTTTATAATTGGCTTTTTCCGTTATTATCTCTTTGAAAAATTCATTATTTTGACATAGTATTGCTGCTATTACTAAAGCCACTACTCACAGAATTTACCACAAGTTTGAAATGGATAACAATTATAGCAACCATCACCACGCTGCTTTTGACTGTATCGATTTGATAATGGATCATGACAGTATTTAATTGAATGTTCTTTTTCGTAAATAAAGTCAACCGGCAGCTTCATTTTATGCAACAGATCTTCGGGAATTATTCCTTTTTTGATACTGTCATACAAAGCTGTAACCAAATGGTTACCGGCCTATGCATCACTTCCACAAACGGTTTTTCCATTTCCTCCCATCCCAACATTGACAATGAAGCATAGAATTTGTGGCACATTTGCCCGATTAATATTACGCTGGACATAGCATGGTAAATTTCTGATGTAATCTATATCAATGCATTTTATTAAATTTTGCTCTTGATTTAAGAGTGAAGTGATGATCCCTACATGGTCAGAGTTAACTTCATGTGTGCAGCAAAGTTGCGGTAGAATACTCGCTGTCGTATCGTAGAACGCAATTTTTTCCAGATTTGGGTGATTCCAAATCAATGATTTAAAAGCATTAATAATCACTATTTAGTGGATTTGAGCTTTGCTTCGTTAAACCAATTGATCTCTTGTTATACAGCATGTTTAACGTCGCAAACAGTATGGAGGGAAATGAAATGGCCAATATCCTCATAGGTTAAATTACCTATGTCACACTTAACATAATGAAAGCCAGCTTCAATCTAATTTCTTTGTGCCAATTGTTGACCAATGCACCAGTTGATGTTTTGGTGGCAAATACTAGGCTTGAAATGGATTTATGGTACCATGGAAAAATTATCCATGTTCAAATGACGAATTACATACAAATTTGACATTCTGGTTTCTGCTTTGAAATGCCAGATACTATGTATAACGTTTTAACATATCCGAATCGAATGTTAAACTTTGTTGAATAGTTCTTGCTTGAAATATATGTCAAAATTTTGTATTGAAATTTACGAATTTATTTAGGAAAAAATTAAGAAACTTCAGTACTTGAAGCCAAAAAATTAAGGATTAACAAAAAGTAAGAAATTTTATGCAGCATATAGCAAGCAGATAATAAAGTTTTGATTTTTTAGTGGCAACCACCATGTCGTGCAAATAGTAAAACCATACTAAAGCTGGGGGGCCTTGTGTTGTTGTTGTTGTTGTTGCAGTGAACGCACATTGAAATCTTCAAAAATTGCGCGTGGAAAAAATTTTACAGCAAAATTATTTATGAGTTTTGAATTATAAACTATTTTCATTATTGCTTGCCAAAGTTCTGTAAATGGATTCATTGTCAGTGTTTCTCATAGATTGCAGTGAGATAAATAATGAAAACACATAATTCTTATTTATAATCAATTATTCATCTTTAATACTGAGTGATAAACTCTCGGAGTTGTCATTATTCAAATAAATAATTATAATCAAGCTCATAATTGAATTTACAATTCAATATATAGTAAATTTGCAACTGATCTAGTGATATTCAAATTCTTTCAATAAATCACAACAAAGCATGAATTATCAAAACTGTGGACCAATTTTCTTACAATAGAATACAAAATGGAAAAATTGAAGAAAATTTGAAAGCTTCTTGTTATTTCTGATAATTAAAACAGTTTTTAGAAAATTGGCAAAAATAGGTACTAACTGGTAATAAATAAATAGGAAAACTGGCAATAAATAGTACTAATTTAGGTCCTGAATAGTTAATTAAGTGCTTGTCCTTACTCAGGGGCTGGTTATAAACACTGCACCCCGAAATTGGAGTGGGAGGGGGGGGGGGTTCTAATGCATGGAGGTGGTTATTCAAGGTTAGAGCTTATTGACGGGCATTCAGGTAATAGAAGAAATGTATATTTTTAACACTAAGTTTAAAACTGTTTTCATTGTCGTCAATACTGCATTTGCCCTTTTGCCGCTGGTTTTTGTCTTGTTTCTCCCAAAACCAGCTTGCTGAATTACTTCTTACTACTGTAATTAGAATTAATTCTTTTGAAGTTTCTTTGAAAAAATTAAAACTGTCCAATTTTCGTTTACAACTTCTGCAAAGATGGCCATTTATAATTGTTTCTTTCAAAAGCCTACTTTCCCTTGTTTCCAAGTTTAAAAGTGAGCTTATTTTTTCAAATAAATTATTGGCTTTTCCTGATATGTTATGGACTAAAATATGGCGACCAGCTTCAACTTTTTTTCTGGTACCTCTTTCACTCTCTCCTGCGTCTTTAGACATTATAACCACCAGCGAATTTTTTTTCAATTGACAATAATTATGCGGAAACATTTTTTAAACTTTTGTAATTGCAATTGGTTTTGTTTAGGACAATACAATACAAACCCTTTATGTATATACACAAGTTAACTGGAGCAGCCTTAATTGTTATAAAGTTTGGTGTAGTGATTTGTTTTTATTAGGTCTTTTTCTTTGACAATTCCGGAAATTTGTGATAGCATCAGATCAGTCTATTAATGAGTATGATGTCCAATATCAGTAAGTCAGCCATTGACGTCATCAACAATCTTTCACATTTATCATTGCACACTCCATCACCTTTTTAAAATCCAGAAATCATTCTGTACATTTTGCATCATCTCATCTCCATAACAAACATTTCTTTGATCTGAAAGCTCCAATGATATCTTGAAACACCCAAGATTTGGATACATCTATCAATTTTGCTTCAATCCATCTTGTTACATAATTCTCCATTCTACCATATAACAAAAATATATAAAACATTGGAAACAAAAGTGGCTTATTGCAAATGTTTTATTATATATACCCAATTACAGCAGCAGTTTTCATCAACAATGACAACAAGAAATGTACAAATAAGAGGCTTTAAAAGTTTACGTTAGAGGCTTTAAATGTAAAAATAACAGTAAATTTAAATAGGCTGCAATGCAAGAATACAAAATAACTGATTTTGTCTCTGTAATTGTGTGCCCCTTTGAACATAAAATATGCCAGTCTTTAGCCAAAACAACAACAACTCTTTTGTTCCACTGAAGCTTAGGCCTGTAAATGTTTACAAATAAAAGCAACAAATTAGTAGCCTAAAAGCAATTTTTCAAAAAGTACAGATATGACTGAAATAAAGTTTGACATCTCGTTTTTAATGTGTTATTATTTAATTCAACGCCAATGACTAGATTTTGCAGAATATGGTGCCAAATACTGCATTTGTCAGACGAAAAAATGAGTGGTTTAAAGAAAATTCATATTTAAATTCATTAGCAGATCGGATCGGTTTTCAACACAGCAGGCGTAATCTGCAGGTTGCAGGTTACAGGTTATTGACTGCAGGTTACATTTACGGCCAAGGGCGCTGTGGCTATGTAGTATGGCTGTACATTTCTCTTTTGCAAGTCAGGGGGTTAGGTGTATTAAAATACCATGAAATCAAAACAAATCAATTAAGAGATTAAAATGTGAATGAACACTCATCATTCTAAGATCCATATGGCAACATTGCACAATTTTAATTGATATACCCCAGGCAACGTTTGAATTTAATATTTTATTAAATATTGTGACAATAAAGTTTGCAAGAAAATGCATTCACATAAAGAATTTTGGCCAAAAACGCAAACCCCGGCGGGTGCACTTCTATACAAGTATGCATACCAATGCTTGTCCGCAAAATCACTGAATAGGGGTCTGAAATTCAAATGCTTCTAGGACCTAGGATTTAAAGAAAAGGGGTGTTTTCAAACCCTGTGTCAGTGATATTAAAAATAAGGGGTAAATATTGTTACCTAACCAAAATGAATTTTCAAAAGCTATAAAATTAAGCAATGTAAAAAGCTATAAAATTAACCTGACTAAGATATGTGGTTATATCGTCTTGTATTCTAAAGGATCCCCCCCCCTACCATCCTCCTCAGAAGAAACACACATAGAGTTTAGAAAGTTAGTGCTGCTGTGCTGCATGAATCTTTTGGAATTAAGAAGACAATAACAACAGGGTACTTACTAAACTCAACTCGGCCAGGAATTGTCCCTAGCAAAAATTAGAAATTATCTGCCATAAAAAGTTTCCTATCCATTGATGCAGTTTTCATTTCATCCACTGACTGACTCCTCTTCCACACAAGATAGAATATTTCATTCTGGTCTTCATCTTTTCAGTCCCAATAAACAGAGAATGGTAGAGACTGCACAATTTTTGCAATGAAAGCCTCTCCTCAGTTATGTAATAAACAGGAAATATGCCTTTCCTTTGTTAATAAAACAAAAAGAGGGAAAATATCTTGTATTTTTTGTTGAGTTGGGCCTTCCCCCTACTACTAAACACTACACAGCTAACTAAATAAAGGAGTAAAGTTTAGGCCTTATTTATATACTATTAAGGCCAAGGGAAGTGATGACGTCCTTTATTCCCACCTTTGCCAATGCCATGCAAAACGGCCAATGGAAGATCATTTGTTTTCTAAATAAATGACTTACTTCACCTCAACATGTCTTTGAAATCCAACGTAAAGCATTTTCTTTTGTTTATGTTTAGTTTCTTCCTTTGCTCCGTTCTCCATAAATAATAAATCCAGGAAACAAAAATATGCAGTATCCTCTCTCTGACTAACGTAAGCGAGGCTAATTCAGGTCTCACGTGGATTAAATATAATTACTTATTTCCTAACTTTTTTCTTATCAATGATTTCACATCGAGAAAAAAAACTGTCGATCATTTTCTTAGCAATAATTTAACAATGTCAAACAAGGATTGTCGAAGTGTAGAAAGGGGTAAATGTGTTGGGTGTGGGAGCTGTGATGAGTTTTTGTCTGAAAAAGGAACGTTTATGTGCGCATACAGCTCGTGTGCACCAGCCAAGCATCAATTAATTGTGACAGAAGTGCGATCAACATCGCCAATTGAATTCAAGAGCAATACAGGTATGAATCTCGATAAATAAACTTTTCTAAAAATTCTTATCCATTTTTCCTTGTGTAGAAATTGCCATAATTTCTAATTTAAAAAAGTGTATAAATCAATATAAAAAAATTTAATTCTAGTTTCCACAAGCCCATGCAAAATTGACATTGCGGATAAGCCTCAAGAAGATAATATTCGTAAAGATTTGCCTCAAGCTGTGCTTTCTGCTGCAAAACACTCCTCTACTGCAGACCTGCAATAATACACAACTTGCCTGGAAAATATTTTTGAAAGCAAAATAGCTCCAGCGGACACTTTGGCAATTAAAAACTGTAATAATGGAACAATTAAGATCTCCTGTAAGCCTTGTTCAAAAATTGGAAAGGAAAGATTGATAGAGCCAGGTCAACCAACAAAGGCACTGTCAAACGTAAAGGCGCACTTGAAAACGCCAAGTCACATCAAAAACATGGAAGTATACAGCTCTGGTGTTGTGAAAGTTAAATCAATTGAATTCGAAGAGAAAATAAATTCCAGATTTGATGAAGTTCAATTAAAATTTTCAGGAGACTTTGAGCTACTCAAGTTGGATAATGCTGATGGTAAATGCAGGTGTATAGCATGCAGTCAGTTGATAAGCTTGATTCCTGAACGAGGTAATTTTATTAATAATTTTGAAAGCCACAGGAAATCGTGCTCTGCCGCCTCCACCAGTGGAAAGAAAAAACAAGTGAGCTTAGAAAGTTTCTTTATTCCCACAAAGAAGCCTAAGGTACAATGACTAGCGGATGGAAATAACGTAAAGCCATGCATGGGATTCCATTTTGAAACTATGAAAATCAGTGAAAAATCATATTCTCTAGAAAATATTAAAAAAACATACAACGAAGGAAGCACAAATGGAAAGACATCATGGTATTCGGTGCCAAAGTTTCTTGGGAAAGACAAGGATAAGACTATCCAAGGGACAATCAAAAGAGTGCAGTGTGCTAATTTTGTAAATAGTGATGCCAGGTCAATGTGTCGGTTTTGCGAAGAAGTTTCAAAAATGCAATCTTTTTTGAAGAGGATCCAAAGATCAGTAGAAAATGAAAATAAGAAAACGACAAAAAGATATCTGCGAAAGAAGGATCGATTTTTAAGTGAGAAAGATAAACTTGAAAGAATCAAAGAATATAGAATGCGTTTTAGATCCCAGAGAATAAAGTTGTATTTCTTAAGCAAAAAAATTGCACGACTTCAGGCTGCAAAGAAAAAGCTCATTGAGAGACTTGGGGAAAATTCGAATCGCGGAAATATTTCGGCGATAATGAATGACTTGAATGTTGCATATGAAAAAGGGCTATTATCAGGCAAGTCAAGAGTATTGAAATTTATAAGCGACATTGTTAAAAATTTTCAGAGAAAGTCTCCACGCTACAGCACTTTCACGAAGCAAATATTTAGCTGTCTTCGAATCATAGGTGGACCCAGAGCAGCAAGAGTTTTGGCGAAGAATATTGATGGCCCCTCTGACGACACACAAAGAAGGGAAAAAAGAAAGCACCAGTTTAACTACTACCCAGAAAATCTGACAGGGTGTTCAAGCATGTTGCTGACATTTACAAAAGAATAAAGGAAAAGAAAAAGATAGTTGGAGCAGTACTTGTTGAGACGGCAGAGGATGAGACCACAATAATCGGAAAAGTTGAATGGGATTCAAAGAGAGATGAGGGTTGGGGGTGGTGTGGTAAAATCGGGTTGGAACACTTTTGTGAAGAAGACTTTGTTTACGTTGTCGGGGAGGAAGAAAATGCTTATGCGAAACTTGTAGAAGCATTCAAACAGAACAAGGTCACTGGACACGCACGGGTGATATTAATAAACCCAATCCACCCTGATTTACCGCCATTAGTGGCTCTACTACAGGCAGCGTGCAACACGTTTGATCATGACTTTGTAAGAAGACAGTGGCAGGAGATACATCGATTATACAACAAGCACCTCTTGCACATTTTAGGACCTCTTGTTGGTCATGCTTCCGACGGTGATTCTAGGCGCAGAAAGATCCACCTTGAAAATTCAACTTCAAGTGAGGGTGTTCGTTACCATATCAATCATGATAATTTTTCAATGAGCGGAAAGGTTGTCAATTTGAATGGTTCTAGATTTGTTACAGATCTCTCGGATCAGGATTTCATTCACAACGGAAAGAAACTTGTGAACCACCTCATGCACCCGTCAAGAATTCTTTCCCTTGGACAGGACAATATATGTCATGCAAACCACCTTCAACTGTTATTGCAAAGTGACAGATTAACGAAATTTGATCATGGTTTGCAACAAACCGATGTTGACAGGAGAGACCGAATGAACTGGGAAAGTGCCCAGCGACTGCTTTTTCCCAAAGTCAGGAAATGCCTCGAGAAACTTCAGTCTGATTCTTTGGAGCATAACGAAAATGTCATAGGCACTACCCTTTTTCTACAAGTAGTTTGGAAGTATGTGGAGATTTTTTATTCTCTCACCGCTACTTTAAAAGAGCGTGTTTCTAATGCATCGTATGTAAGTAATTTTTTGCGAATTTGGCGTCTTTGGGTTTTCAAGTCCAAACATTTATCACTAAAAGAAAATTTCATCTCAAGAGAGACATTTCAAGATCTCTTAATTTCTTGCCATCATGTTGTTTTATTCATGAAAGCATCAAGAGATTTCGCTGCAAATCATCCTGTTCATTTCCAACGTCTTGGAAGTGATGTGTGCGAAGAATTTTTTTCATCAAATGGATCCTTTGTAGTGAACAAGCACAACTACTCTATTACTGATATGTACCGAAATCTCAACAACATGCACTACCTTCAAGAGACATATGCAGATGCTGATGGTCCTGAAAATCCTAAGCGTCACAGAAAAGGGGAAAATATCTGGGGAAAAGGCCACAAGAAGCCAGAGATACCACCTCAGTTCAGCTCATTTCCATCAGATGACGATTTTAAATCTTGTTGGGAGAGAGGTTTCAAAGAATCACAGGATGCACTTCTGAAAGTAGGAATTCGACCAGATAATGAAGATGAAAACAATGTCAACAACAAATGGTTCTTTTCGCCACATAAAATTAGTGCCACTGCTGAAAAAAAAATTTACCAGCAAATGTGGGAGGACAATGATGTGACTTCAGAGGAAGCTGAAAATGCAGAGACTGAAAAGTTAGAATCGAATGAAACCGAAAATATTTCTTTTGATAACACAGAATATGCCGAGCTTGCAATACACTTGCGCCAAGTTGCTCAACAAGACGAAGAAGATACCGATGACAACGGAAGAGAATCATCTCCCGAAGAAAGAAAGAAGACAAAGCTTACCGTCTCTATTCAAGGAGTTGGCGAGGTACACAAATCTACTATCTTTGGCATGCTCAATGCTTCTCCGAACGAACTGTCAAAGGACAGACTGAAGAGAGTAAAATCAAAGCATTGTTGTGCTGCCTCTCTTTCTTTGGTAAGTATTGCCAATGAAATTGGTCTATTTGACAATGTTGCATTATACATGATCAAGGAGAAAGAGAAAGTGGGCAAGCAAATACATATTGGAAGAGTGATTAGGATGCGGAACCAGGAAAAACAGATTGTAGAGTTCAAAAGACCAATTGCTCTTGGTGATCAACAAAAGTATAAAAATCTCTACTTGACAGTTAACTTTTACCGGAAGGAAAACGACACCTATAAGTACGAAGCAAGTGTTGGATCTGTGCCTTTTAATGCTGTTATAATGAAGGTAAAGTTAACCTTAGGTGGTGATGGTGTGTACAACTTAGACAAGTGCGACGAAACAGCTTTGAAAGACTTTGAAAAAAATATGAGGAGCAAAAAAAGTAAAATTCTGCAGAAAAAAAACCAACCAAAATCAACAAATACTGCTGTAAATTCGGAAGGTAGACATGTGATTGTTACAGGTGCTGCAAGTGAAGGAGAAACGTCGAACAGTTCAAGAAGATCTAAAAGAGCAAGGAGAATAATTGTTTACGAAGCTCAATAAGGGACACAGTATGTAATGTTGGTTTGTACTGTTAAGATGAATTACTTTGCATTTTGATTCGATTTGTATTAAGATGTTGTGTTATGTTTAAAATTTGGGATACCTAAATGTTTGTGTTATGTTTAAAATTAGGGATACCTAAATTGTTGTGTTATGTTTAAAATTAGGGATACCTAAATTGTTGTGTTATGTTTAAAATTTGGGATACCTAAACACACAGTGTAGACTATATATAAAATAATTATAATGTATATTTTTAGATAAATTTGACTTCAGTGAGAATCGGTTCAGAATAATACAAATTCCGAAATTTTACGAAAACAAGGCCTTGACCCATCCAGGGCCCATCCATCCAGGGCACAGCCACGCACTTAAAGTAGCCTGCGGGTAGACCGATAATTCCAGATGTTTGAAAAAGTTTGCTTCGGTATTTTGCAGTTATATGAAATATTTTTGTTTGTTATAATTATAATTAGCCGTTTAATTTAAATGGAGCAAGACTTGTTGTTTTTATGCGTGATGTGAAATGTTACATGAAGTACATCAGTATGTTATATTTCTTTGAGTTTGCTCTTTGGAAATTTGAAAAATTGCGGGCAGTCAAGAAGCTTGAGAAGACAAGATAGCAGAATGTCACAATGCCAATGTCTTTTCGGGTAGGTTAGGTCTCCAGGGGTGTCCAAAATTATATTTTTAAATTCCAATTTTTATTATCAGATAGATAGATATCTAGGTAGTCTAGGCCGAGATATCTACTCCAGCTTTTTATTATAAACAACTTTTTAAAAAGGGTTGGAGTTGTGCTTGTTTTATTTAGAGCTAGACTTGATCTAGTCTAGACTAGCAGAAAGATAATCATACAAATAGGATTCTGGCTGGCTGGCAACCCACCAGCCAGAGACTACTTCTACTTGTATGTTTGTTTTATACCATATTATAATTATATTAACTTTTTTTGTAATTTTATCACAGGCTTTTTGGTATAACAATTTTATTTGGTTCCATTTTTGCTTGTGGTGACTGATTGGGTATAGGTTTTACCAAGATAAAATAATTTACTTTACTTTCAGATTTAATCTTTAATATATAAACAGTGTGAACGATGCATGGTGCATTGCAGTGATAATAAAAAAATAATATATAATTTAAAGAAAGTAGTGTCTGGATCCCATCTATCTGAATAGTGCCTTTTGATACCTCCAAGTTTTTCCATATTATTGAAACATTTTTTGAAAGTTTTTCTTGTTTGTTTTCGTGATTGAAAGCCATATTCTATAATTTTATATAATTTCAAGGATTGGGTTGTTCAAACCAAACAACCACATACAATGCAACTTAGAAGTGCAAGAATTTTAATAGTATAAAACAAATAATGGTTTAGCTTTGCTTTGGTGCTTAATGGTAGATTAGAAGTATTCCTTGAAAGTAACAACACTATTCTGCAAAGAAGTGTTGCTTCTATGTATTGATTGTATTTTTGTACTTTGCTAAAGTTTGTATCTGTATCATAGATTTAAAGAAATAGGGGTACTTTAATGGAAGTAAAATTCAGAAAAGGGGTAAAAATTTTACCTGACAATCAGAGTAAAGGGTACATTTTTAAAAGCCACGGAAAAGCATTGGTATGCATACTTGTATATAAGTGCACCCGCCGGGACACAAACAATGATATAGTTCCTTTCTATAGCAGTTATAAAATATAGTCATTATAGTCATTGCAAATAAAAAATTACCGGTCCAAGAATGCCCAATTTTTGACCTTTAACATTTTTTTTAAAGATAAAATATGGTCTTTGTTTCAGTGTGTTTTTACTTTTGCGTCATACACAATGCGGCAGGAATTTGTTGCTTGCGAAATGTGCTAGCTATAAAAGAGCAATGAACATGGTATTCGATGTCTGTTAGCGCAGATTGCAAAACGTTCACTTGCTATGTTTTCTCTAGCTTTTTTTGGCTCTTCAAGTTTATGATGAAATGAAACCGTTTTGATGTTGAAACCCATATAATCATAGTCATAAGAAAAAGATAGTCTGGAAGCGGAACAATGCGCTATTGTTTTCTTAGATTGTTTTTTTAGTTTTAGGTTGGGCGAACCTCCAGGTGCACAAATCAAAATATCATGGCCGCTAACAAACACGATTCTTTGCCTGTTGAGGAACTTGATGATAGTTTGTTTTTGATCAAGTGTGGTTCTCTTGAGGAGGATGATGACCTAAATAAACAAGTTGAGAACATGGCAACAGAGATAGACTCGCACTCGCACTCGTCAGGAGCGGACGTCTTTCACACTCGCGTCTTTCACACTCGCTCTGACATTGAGTCTGAAAATGTGAAATATGAACTAATAGCGTCAATTTTTCAAATCTATCTTAAATTTTTATTTGGAGTTCTCATAATTAAATATGAATTAGGAAGATACTGTCTTGTAT
>JAYJMH010045773.1:0-14340 GCA_036873815.1 Phacellophora camtschatica
TATACAAACAACGTCTTTTATTTCATTTAGCTTGAAAATGATGTTAAGATGACATCGAAACGTCGCTCATTATTATAATTAATATTTCTAATTAAATGTTAAAAGAATAATATTCTTATTCGAATACCACATACGTTTGTTCATTCTGACGAGATGGTCTACGCCAAATTATGTCACATTTTGTGGAAAAACAGGGACCTGTACCAGAATATAAGAGTTTTCTGATGGGAGGATTTCACCAGTTGAGAGTAAGACAAAGGCTTTTGTTTACAAGAGTTCACTGCAAATGATATCAACAATGGTGAGTAGATGCTGGTGTTGTAGCTGAAGGCTATGCGGAGAATGCGCTTAACGGAAAACATTATTATCGGCGTCTGAGACTTCATAAAGAAATGTTCGACGCCTTTGTCCAATTTCGGGTTGAATCTCTCACTTGCAACCTTTCTTCCCTTGACAAAGATCTCTTGGAGAAGCTGACAGATCTTAGGAAAGCTCCAGATAAGGAGAGGCTGGAATCTGTTGTTGCATTGCCTTTATTCGAGTCACTTGTGTCTGCTATTCTGGCACACGGTAAAGGAACGGAAGGTAATTTTACGGCCGAATATTTAAATGATGTATCATAAATGATGCTTGCCTTGGTTTCAACGTTTAGAAAATCTAACATTGAGAGACATCTCCAGGCAAAGAGATCCATGATTCCCTGAACGTCTCAAAGCCATCCAGCTTTCGAAGATCTCAAAGTTAAGGGTATGGGCAGAAGTATTTTTGGTGACAAGTTCTTTTCCATACATGGGGACTTGATCACAGAACTATTTAATAAGGAAACGAAAGGAACAGCGGGACCCTTTCGTTCTGGATTTAGCACGAATAATGAGACTGTAAATACATGGGTTCGTACCATCCATATTCATTGTCAGTTAAAACAAGTTTTTTGGAGAACAACTGCGTTTGAAGACATCTTCAAAACACAAGGAACTAACTCCAGGGGGCAAAAGGAAGCACACAGAACATGTTGCAAGTCTGAAATCGCAATTAAGAAACTATGATCTCAATCCATTTTCTCAAGATGTTCCGAAATGTATTGTCACAGGAGTGGAGTTCAAGAAACAAGTTGTCAGTGATATACTTAACGCAGTGACAAAAGGAAACCAGCGATTTTTGGAATTCGTCAAAAATCTATTAGTGACAGGATCAGAAGATTTCGTTAATCCAATAAAGGTGGGACTCGAAACAGGAAGGGTGAAGAAGCAGAAAACACAGAAATGTATTTCAATCCTCAAAGAAGACCGACAAGCATTTGGCATAATAGCTGCAACAGCCACCAGTCTCAATTACTTCCGTGCCTCTTGCAATTGCAACTCCAGATTCATCCATGAGGCATGGAGATAAGTTTCGCTAAGGAATTTCCTAATCAATGAATCACATTCGATTGTTGAAGAATTGCCACAAAATGCACGCTGGCTGGTTGATGGTATGGCAGCTGCAGCTGCACTCTCTGTTGCAGTAATCAATGACACGTATCGTGAACAAAGGACTAAAGGAGACACAATGAAAGAATGTGGAAATGATGGGCAAAACGTGCAACTAGAGGGTTTTGAGCAACATATGCTCCAAGGAGAAAGATGGCAAGAGTTTTTAAGCAATGGAAACAATAAGGAACAACTGATCAGGTTACCTATGAAGTTCTATCAGCACGATAAAGGGATGCAACAGCTGACTCTTCCAACCATAATAACAGCAAGCGAAAAGACGATCAATATTGAAAATGGCAGAAACACAAGTTTATTCAATTGCAACCATGAGGACGCAGATACACGTCTTGAACTTCATGCGTCAATGTCGAAAGAAGATATTGTGGTCGTATCAAAAGACACGGATGTTCTGATCTTGCTCTTATGGGCATTTCATCACAATCAAATGAAAACAAAATGGTACATGGAATATGACTACGATAAATATGCAGACATTGGTAAAATATGCAGGTTTCTCGGGGAACGATTATGCGAGTCATTGCCATCATTACATGCAATCTCGGGTTGTGATACCACTTGCTGCTTTCTTCGTGTTGGCAAGGTTAGAGTAATGAAGAAGCTGATTAAAGATTCATCCAAATGTTTGCTGATCCAATCTTTCGGCGAATTCAAATGTTTGGATGAAGAAAACGCGATGAATGCCATCGAATTCATCAGGACAGTGATGTACAACGGAAGAGCGAAGGAAACTTATTTAAAAACCAGGGTACGCATAAACAAAGATATGAAAGCCAAATCATCGATGACATTGCCGCCTGATCCAGATTCCGTTATTCAAGCAATCAAGAGAGTGCACTACCAATCATATACTATTGGAAAAGATGCAATGAAGAGATGGTACAAGACATCCCTTTCCAAAAATACGGCTGGAGATTAAATGACAATGACGATGTCACACCTGTTTGGTTCACAGGTACGCAGTTCCAACCATCTTTCGCAAGGAGAAAGGCAAGAAAGATTGATTTATCACAGGCTGATAGTGCAGATGGAGAGGAAAGTGAAACGTGCCTGTATAACTCCTTGTAATTTCTCGTATTCGCTTTCACTAATTTGGGACACTAGTTACATCATCATTTCTGTTACCAAACACCATGAGATGACATTTGTCACTATTGAGTTACATATAGTTATCACAAAATAATTTAGAAGGTATCGAGCTACCTATCTCTTAACTGATCAACTATTGTATTCAGCTCAAGATGGCATGCATAGATAGTGGTGTTATCAGCAAAGTTACGTACTTTACTATTTACAAATACATCGTTAATAAATATATTAAATAAGATAGGCCCGAGGACAGGACAGGACCCCCTGGCACTCCTATTTTTATGTCTTTCCAAGAGCTAAATGTATTATTCATTTTCACTCATTGTTTCCTTTTTGATAAATAATTGTATACGAATTTGAGAGCATCATCAGATGAACCATAAGATGTGATTAATACAATCAAAGGCTTTTGAGAGGTCCATACAAACTGCTCCTGTAAATCCTCCGTTATCGAGGCTTCTCTTACAGCTATCTAATAAATTTAACTTACAGCTATCTAGGATTCTGCATTTCTTCTACGGTGATTTACTTGAAAGAAAAATTATAATTATCCTCCACATTCTCCATAATTTCTAAGATACTGGGATATGGCCGGAATACTTAATAGCCTTCTACACCGGATCATGTACAGTATTATTCTCACAAACGACACTCAAGGACTTAGTTATATTTGCAAAGAAGTTATTCAGAATGTCAGCAATTTTTTTCATCATATTATTGAATACAACCATCCTCACTGAGTGTTATGCTGGTCCTGGTGTGACCATTTACTTAGTTCGAAAATTGGGGTTTGACAGTTTTCCAGAAAAATGTACTGTCGCTCATTATATTTGGGTCAATAGTTGGATTTTTTTACTCTGACGGCGTAATTTAACACATAATTTTATCTGTTTCTTGGAGGCTTCCAAATTATCATTTGTTCGTCGTTTGTTCAGCAAATTTTTTAACCGTGATCTATTCATAACAGCTTATCTTAGTTGTCTTGCCCAGTGGCGGCGCCACGGAGGGGGACTGGAGGGGACACGCCCCCCCCCCCAGTTATCGCCAGGATCGATTTTGTAATTCGTCTAAATTCAAAGAGAAAATGTTGGGGGGGGGTAATATTTTGGCGAAGCAGCAAAGTCAAGATCATCAATAATTATTTACGTACTGCTATGTCTCCCGACAGGCTTGAAGATCTTGTGCAAATAAGTAGTGAGCGTGACATTGCCGACAATATCAAGCTCAGCAAATTGGTAGAAGTTTTTAAGCTAGCTAATCATCGCAAGCTCCTGCTATAACTGGGCTATAGCTATTTAAATTAACTATTTTTATGTTAATTTTCTTGACTGAAGAATCTTTTCATACATTTTTGCTGCGAAAAATTGAAGAGAACTTATAGCTTTCACGCAGATATTTACTCAAAAAATTTGAGGAAATAATAAGGACTTTAGTACACGAAGTGTTTCGTATATTTTACACTTGTATTTTTGTGTTTCTGAGTTGAACTGGTGATTTTGTTAAGCATTTTTGCATTGTAATTTGACGTTTTTGTTCGGGAAAAGGGCGTTCCCTTTCGGTGAAAGGGCGTGGCACCTAAAACAATTTCGGGGACTTTAATTATTTTGTAGAATGAAATGTGTAGCTGAATCCTGGAGAGGCTTCAATTTACATTCGAGGCCTTGCAGCAAATTTGATTTGTTTTGGCGTTGAAGATTGATTTTATGAAATTAAATAGGTTTTGGGAAGGTTATTTGCGTGGATCTTGTCATTCTTAAACTCTTAATTATGTTGTAGAATGAAATATGTAGTTAAACCCTGCAGAAAACGTCCGTCTCGTGTTGCTTTTTAGTAAATTTGTTCTGTGTTTGGCGTTCAAGATTGATTTTATGAAATCAAATCAGTTTGGGGATAATTACTCGCGAGGTGATTGTCATAGCATATGTTGAATATACAAATAACACGGCGTAACCCAAAGCAATAGAACAGAGATCTCGTGCGGAGAATTGGGAAACAAGACTTTACGTCGCAGGTGAAATTTGTCCTTGCTCAAGATTATCACTAACTGTTAATTCCTGTTTACATTATTACCATGGCAATAATATCAGAATTAAAAAAAAAGAACGAACTGTTTCTGGATAAAAATTTAAAATAAGGACCCTGGTATTGGAAGTTTCTTAATCTTGAGGCAGATTCTAGTTTATTTTAGTAGTAAATGTTTCTTAAGAGTTTCTTAATGATTTTTACCACAGGTAGGAAATCTGGGAAGTTTTCAGCAAGTGTTCTTGTTTACCTCACTTAGTCTAATCGAAACGCGTGGAATTAATTCGAAAGAAAACACCTTTTATTTGAAATCAATTTCTTGTGCTTAGAAAGAAAGACCTATTCTTCGTTGTCAGAACGGGGCCAGAGAATTTGTCCAGTTTTTATACGGTATGTGAGTCTCAGTTAAGTTTATGAGTCTAATGTTAGGTTTATGAGACTCACTAAGTCTATGAGTCTCAGTGTAGGGGAGGATTCTGAGATAGAAGCAAACTCAGGCCCTTAGGGAGATGTTTAAAGGCACGTCACAACACTTTTAGGGTATGTTCTTAGCAGCAAACGTCTTGAAAAGAAAGATAACTGTTTGTGTCTACATAATCTTGGGGTACGTGATCTACTCGCGTTCTCGTCCTCTGTGGTTCCTACGTCTTTTGGAAGTGAACGTAAAACTCCAGTGAACTAAGTGAAGGTAAGAGTCCAGTGAACGTAAAGGTCTTTCTTAAAGGTCTTTCGCGGAGCGATCTGGGCCGACTGGGCTGCAACAACAACAGTAAAATGGCAGGCTGAGCCTTCTAGAAAGCAGGCTCCACCCTTACTTTTCAGGAATCGGTTGCACCCTGCCCCCAGCCTCCAGCCTCTGGGGAGACTGGTTATGTTTTGGTTGGTAATTTTGATGAATGGGCGTGGTCGAGAAATATTTTCTGGGTATTTCTGAGTTTACACCATATGACACAAATCCAGTAATTTACCATGTAGAGAACATCTGCATTCTTCTGGTCGTTTGAGTCTGGTTGTTAAAGAAAATTAAATATTTACTTTTGTGATGTGGAGATTACAGTTTCGCTGCAAAAGCAACTTGCTATGTTACTAGGTCATTGAAGTACAGAACAATCGGTTGTATCTGATCTTTTTTCGAAACATGCGTGATGTCATGTAGAAGAATGGCAATATTTGCATAGTCTAAGGCGATCAAAAAATTATTAGGCCTTGTTAAAATTGTTATCTCCACATTAAAGGTGTTTGTTTACAAGCAATAGGAACATAACAAGTACAATTAATTTGAAAAAAAAGGTTTCATTTTTTTAGCGTAGTACATATCACAGGTGTATGAAATCAGTATAAGTAATGATTGCTAGAACAATTTTTGTTAAGTTTTTTACAAGTTCAAGATACTGGTAAGTGTTGCAAACTTACGAATTATATTGTTGCTATATTTTTGTTGAGCACACTTTTTTCTTAGAAAGTTATCTTAGCTTTCCAAAATTTCAGTAAATTTTCTTAATAGTTTCTTAAGTTCTTAACAAAATATTCATAAAAAGATCTAAGCTAAAGAGAACATTTTAATTACACACGGACAATGAATTTGCCTATTGATGCAACATGTCTCTTTCAAGATCTGAAAAAATGTTGAGATGGGAAAATGGTCTTCGCGAGATTGTAAATTTGTAATATAATAATATTTTATAGTATTAACGTATTATTTTTTTGCAATCAATAAAACAAGATCACAACGAATTTCCAAAATTTAAACATTCCAAGAGTCTGGATAAAGATTTCAAAACATATATAAGTACATTAATTTGAGCAGAATGCAATGCCTGGTTGGATTCTTCAAAGTTATTGTAGCAGTGGAAATGTTGATTGGAATTTTGCTTTATTCTAAATGGATTGTAAATTGTACTTATTATTCAATGAAACACTAAATCACCTTTTGAAAATACGCAATAGCCTGACCTGACTGTAAGCTACATTTAGCCATAAAATGTTGAAGGCCTCATGTTTTTAAATGATTAGAAACTGCTAAAAGTTTATTCTATCTATGTTTTGCTTATTTATAATAATTGGATAATCGATTATTCTTGTTCTTATCGCTCTGATATATATCATTCTGCAGGTGAAAAGACCGCATGTTTTTGTGATCAACTGTGCGCAAGCAGGGTCAAGTTTATAGTCATGGAAAGCTCACCAGAGAGGCAAGCATCTGGCGAAATATGCTCAAAGAAATGACACCAATAATACGGCAGATGATACAGGGTCAACAAGATGCTCTTTGGGCATTATGGTAAATAAGAATGCATCATCTTTGCGGCAAGGATCTAGCGTAAACATGACTGCGAAAACGAGACAGACTCTCAGGCCAACAATATGCAGCGTTTCGAAGGGAAATCTTGCTGTAACACCAACCGTATTTAAAAAAATCGTGCTGAACAAGGTAGTTTTCGAGAAAATAAAAAAGACACAAGAATCTAGAAAGATTGACTTGGTTCGAATTGGTAAAGTTGTTGCCGGACTTGCCAGTGATGCTTCATGTGAGCAAGGACAATTGGACGGAATATGCCAGGTAGATCGAAAACAGCCTGACCAAGTAGATCGAAGACAGGCTCATCTCATTGCACCAAAGGGTTAGTCATTTATTTGCTTCGAATTAATTTCTAAGAGAGATAAAATATTTTTGAGTTATTATTTTAATAAAAAAATTGTTTTTTTAAATTATGTAATGCAAGGCAAAATATGTTAGAAATTTATTGGTTTTTAAATTTCGCTGTTTTGAGATATATCAGAACTATAGCAAGTTTCTCAGCTTTTTGTTCATCTTACATCTGCCAAAGTATCTTTTGAAAACTTTTATGTGCAGGGTTTGTCTCTAAGTCCCACCTCCTCCCCCCGTTTCTTGCCCCGGTGAAACAAAGCGTCGGACTGTTGAAAAATTTCTCCGAGGAAAATTGCGTTCCTCGTTAGAAAGCTGGAGAAAACTGGCAATTCCCGGCCCATAAAATCATACAATAATGGAAGGAAGAGAAGGAATATTAATGGGGGCTTTCTATTTGTAGCTTTGCATGCCATACTTATTTTATAAAACAGTACAGTGTCTCAAAGTCAGGAATATTGTTTTGAAACTTTTGAATTGTTTTGAAAAATTGTTTTGAAAGCAAGTAAAACACATAAGAAATATGCAAATTTATAGGGCTAGTTTGCTTGTCAGAAGATTTTCACGATAATTTTGTACGAACTGGTTTTTGTTGTGACTTGCGGATGTTTGAACTTTGGCGCCAAAAGTGGAATTCAGCTCAACGATTCCTCGCCAACTAGTACCCAGTTTCCTCATCTCCAAGCAAATTGTGCGATGTTTGCATGGAGAAAACTAAATAATCAATCTGCTGAGTGCTGAGCTGACAATTGATTTTTGTGAGTTTTATGAAGAAAATCAGAAGAAAAATGTTATTTGAAAAGTATCTTTTCTTAAGAATATATGCATTTTGAGGAAGACGATTTGTTTCGTGCAGAAAAGTACAGATTTGTTGTTATGAAACTGCGCCAAAAGAGGTCAGTTTTTATTTTATTAGGAAGTGTGAATGAAATCACATGCGTGATATATGTGATGGCCTAAACAATTATTTATTTTTCTTGCTTGTTGCAAAGTTGCGTCAATAACCTTTTCCAAATTTTTGAAGAACAAGACAAGCCAGGTGGGCTGGAAGAATTAAAAAGCAACAAAGACATTCTTGCAACGCTCCTGTGTGTTGCCATGCCGTGCCTTTTTTAACGACAACAGCGATTGCATGGATGGTTTAAATTAATTGTTCACTTCATAAAATAACAACACATTCTGGTTTATTGTTATGTTTGCTTTTTCTCTTGTTTCGTGTTGTTTTTCCAGTCTATGTGGCATTATTAATATATCTGTTTCATTGACAACGCAAATTAACTTTGAGTGGTTGTGCGATTTTTTTTGTCTCTTCATCATCATGTTCACTGGTTACCACGGGAACAAATTTCCTCATCTCATGTGACAAATTGATGGTTTCCGTTTGAGTAAAAATATCACAATGTTTACAAGATGTAAACAGCAATTGCTTCCATCAACAAAATATTTCAGAGGCATGTGAAAATGCAAAGTTACAAATCACACATGTTGACTATAGGGTGTGAAGCTTTCTTCTGTGGAAATCACATGCAAAAAAATAAATTTTTGTTTTGTGGAAAAGCTAAATTGTTGAAATTTGAATGTTATATGTGCTAGCAGTGTGGATTTGAGGTATCTTGTGTGATGCCAGGAAATGTTTGTGATGCTAGAAAAATTGCCAAGAAAATTAAGTTTACCCTCTTGTGGTACTAGAGAAAGAAGATCACATGGAAATAATTTTGTTTTATTTGGTAATCAGTATAAAAAATTGTCAATATATTGTGTTTTCATAGCAGATGATGAACTGCCTACAGAGTTTGGCAACAGCATATCCACTATTTGTTGAAAAAGCTCTCTTCCTGCACCACTTGAATACAATGCTGATTGAAAATGAGCAAAAGGAAACAATGATCAGAACCATTAATTTTGCACATTCAAACTTAGAATTTAGGCTCTGTTGGCAGATGCAAGATCTTGGCAAAAAGTGGCAACTGCAGTCAAGATCTCAACAAAAAGTTACTTTTTAAAGACCAATACTGCAAATTATATATGCACAAGAGTAGTGAAAACAGTTCATTTGTTATGCGGAAAAGCTTCAACAAAGCTTGCTTAAGTTTATTCTTCCCACATGTTGAAGGATTTGAGATTTAAACCTGTGTTTTACCCACCACAACATTAATTTTTCTAAGTATTTTGAATTCATAATCCTTCAAAATTGGGAAATTTCTGCTAAACTATCACTTTTCTTTCTTTCAGGTCAAAAGTGCACCACAATACCGTATCGATATTATGGAGAAAGATGTTATTCTTCCTATAGTTACAAAATGACAAGGAGAATTAGACCACTGGAAATGTGAGTTACCTTGAGTGCTAGTTTAATTTTTGTTAGATATTTTAATTTGTGTTCCTTGTTTATATTGGAGATGGAGTTGTTGGTAGTTTGGTAGTTTAGTGTGTTCTTGTTATTCCGTATTCGTGCATGATTTTTATTATTTTTATCAGAAATGCAGGCTGAATGTATATCAATTGAACATGTGTATATTGCATTTATTTATTAAAGACAAAAGAACTACAGCTATAATTAACTACAAATAATTCAATAATTACCCAAAGAATTACCCAAAAGAAGAAAGCTAGAAAATTTGGAATAAATTCAGAAAAAAATATGAAAAACTACCTTTCTTGGAAAATTAATTTTTCATTCTTAGTTTGTGTAAAATTATACTTTCAGTTTTTTCTTAGTCAATGTGCGCTTTCAACAGCACATCAAAACAGTGTAATTTAGCCAGGCAAGTTAACTAATATGGCACATAGTTAACTAATGTTGGGAATTGAATTGAAATTTAGACCAAATATGAGAATGGTCAGTGAGAATAATGTTGAAAATTTGGCGATGAGATGACATGGATTTTGAATGATTGTCTGGTTGTTTGTTTGTTTGTTTTATTTTTTAAACCTAAACCATAATTCATTGCTAATTTGTTTTGCTGTAGGCTAACATTTTGATGCCAAACATTTCTTGAAAATAATTTATACAAGATTTTAAAACATTTAATTAAAATATATGAATTTTAAACATTTTAAAACATACTTCTAAAATATATAAATACATACATCTATAGTTCAGATTTGAAACACTCTAACCTATTTTCGTTTGTTTATTTTATTTTGATTTTGTTTTGTTGAATTATAAAGTACATTTTCTTACGAAAATTTTTACACTTTATATTCGGCTTTGTTTTAATTAGAAGTATGTTGGTGTTAACATCTACATCTTTCAATATACTGAGCAGGACCACATAGTGGTATAGATGCTCAGGTGTAAAATATAAATTAATAATAATTAACTTTAAATTTATGGACTTGACACAGGCCTCCCCCACAAAGGATCATTGAGCTAGGAGGCTGGGAAGTTTTAGCTCCACACTTTCAAGATAAGTTTAAAACCCACGAGATTTTCCATAGTCCTGACGATAATTTCATGTCTACATTTGCATAAAAAATTATGTTGTGCCATGCTTTCCTTCTTTAGTGAATTTATTGCTCAAAGATAGCCAAACCATACACAGGGGAAATTTTAGGGTCATTGTGAAAGCACTTGGCATTTCCTTTTTGTATGATAAGTTGAGGGTAATTCATTTGATGATAGTCTTCAAGAAGAAATGCTGCAAAATAGATGATGATGCAAACACATACTTGGAGTCCATTTCGGATTGTCAATACATTTGTGAGTGGAGAATTAGGTGTATGTACTATGACTGTATTCATTGTGAATTAAAAAATTGATAT
The DNA here is from genome assembly GCA_036873815.1 of Phacellophora camtschatica. Lineage (NCBI taxonomy): Eukaryota > Metazoa > Cnidaria > Scyphozoa > Semaeostomeae > Ulmaridae > Phacellophora > Phacellophora camtschatica. The sequence continues at coordinate 11,014 of JAYJMH010045773.1, forward strand.
CAACTTGTCAACTGCATTTCCGTTTTTGTTATGCATCCAAAGAATCTAACTAAGGCAACAATACTTTGCTCTGTGTAATTTGCACCCAGAAAAGCACTTGCTCATCTAGTTCTCATTACAAATGACACTTCTAACTTTATCTCATTAATATTCTGAATGTGAAGAAAAAGAAAGGACCAAGGGGGGAGGAGTAGGGCTTGTCAATGTCCACAACAGGTATGTGCAGAGTTACTCTTTTCAAAACTACCTGAAAAAATATTTTATTTAATATTTCAAACATAAAAAATATTTGTTCATGTTGAACACCCAAAAAAATATTGATGCTTTTTCTTTCTTGGTAGCAAATACCCTCAAACGATATTGTGAATTTTCGGCAGCCCAAGCAACACCCTAAAAATATTGTGAAAAAATAGCAAACGAAAAAATGCTGACATCATATCAACACCGTAAATCATCACATTTTTATCCGAAAAATCACTCTGCAGATGCATGTCATGAATTTCTGTCTCTCCCTCTGGGAGAAAGGAGTCTTTGATTCAGACTTGCCCCAAATCTATTTCCTTTTAATACGAACTGAAAATGTCTTTTTAGCTCCTTCTCTTGGATTAAGAAAGAAATACCATGTGTCCCAAAAAAATGGCTACCGATTGGATTCCGTCTGAGTCTGACAATGAAAATATTACCTAAAATGCTACGAAATGTTTTTGATGTTACTCATTGATTGTTAACTTGATCGAAAATACCTGATTTCATGCAAGCAAGGCATCCACAGCCTACAAGCTGTTTAACAATTATGGACATCAAGATGTGTGGTTAAAATCGTAACTTGACTTTAATTTCTTGCAGATAACTTATGACAAACCGCATCAATGAATACACAAGACACTAAAAAATAATTTAGCTTCTTTACATCAACAATAGTTTTGTTCAGTAAAAATTTATTTTTCAAAATGATAAAAAAACAAACGAACATCAGAATCCCCCCCAAATCAAATATTTTCCTCTAGGCAACTATGCAAAAGCTCTGGTTTGAGGGTGACACACAATTTCAAATTTGAAAATTAATATCTCAAATTACAAGGCACCAAAAATGATAAACAATGCATTTTTGATTAAGTTAACAATCAATGAGTAGTCAAACGTATTATTCTAGGTAATATTTTCATCGTCAGATTCAATCAAATCAGTAGCCATTTTTTGCGAACACTAGGGGCAAATCTAATTATTCTCAAGACTCACAATTTCAGCTTCTATTGAAATGAATGGTCAACTTCACCTTGTTTAAAAGGCTTTAAATCAGGATGTAGAGATTTCAATAGATTTGAGCACACATTTAAATTAGAGCCCATGACAGTTTCTTTTGCAGCAAGTTAGTCCTGATAGACAAAGACAATAATCTACAAATATTAATGCCATAATATTTCCCAATTCAGAGGCATGCACAAGTTGATCTGTGGTTTACCTGCACATGAATTTTAAACTTATGACTTAGCAACAAAAACAGCGAGTTGATTCATGTTATCAATAATGTATTATTTGAAATGTAATAAGATCAGAATATTTTAAAAACAAATATAATTGTTAATCTATGTATTTTTCACAGCTCAAAACCATTTATGAAGGCAGACATAAATATTTTGAATAGTTTATGATTGTTTTGATTGTGTGTTGCATTATCAATATTTATTTGAACACCATATTCCATGCTTTTGCCATCACTGCATTACAAGCAAAATAAGGTACCCTTACTTCTAGCAATATATACCTTAGCGTTAGTACACTCATGGATGTAGTTTCATCAAATAAAGTTTGTAGTTTGCTAATTATATGGGTGATCTTAACAAGCAAAATAAGGTACCATTACTTCTAGCAATAACTACCTCTTGGGAATAGCTTAATACTGATTGATCAGTTGAGGAGAGGGGGGCAATTTTCTTTTAATTTGTAAATTGTAAATATTCGAATTAAATTAGTTTCTTTTATATAGATGTGTAAATTAGAAACTAGGTAAAATATTTCCGATCAAGGTAAAATGGTGATGATGATGATAATTAGTTATTGTTTAGCTCAGCATGTTCTAAGTAAATATGCAATCAGCTATTCTTATCAACATGGCATGGAAAAGCACCCGACCGCGTGACAAATGGTTGCAATAATTTTTTTTCAAAAAATGATCTTGCAGGAAATTTTGTAGAATGTTGTTGAAAGTTATGTTGTTTATTGTGTTAAATTGCCAACATCTTGCAGAAAATTTGTAGTCAAAATTTGTTTGGTTGCGAGCACAAAATAAAAATTTCTAGCCATGCCTATCAAGGTCCCTTAGAGTACGTTTTGGCAGGACAATACTGAAGCTTTTTAGACTTTTAATTTATTTACCAAAGCCGCTAGTACGTAATAACCAGATTTCTGTACTATACTATAGTGAGTTATTATTAATATTATAAAATATCAACGGTATACAGGTTTTTTTTCTATAAAATGTTTTTTATAGGAAACTCACTTGTGAACCCTACAAAAATTTAAGAAACTTTTGCTAGTGAACGAAAAATTGCTAAGAAATTTAAAAAAAATTAAAATTACATTATGCTTAATGAACACAGTTATCCTGTACAATATCAGTTTTTGTAATGCTTTTGTTGAGAAAGAGAATGCATAGTAAAAAAACGGAGTTTTACCAGTGAAATTTGGTCGAAAATGGTGCAAACCTAAGAAACTTTCACTAGTGGAGCAAAGTTTCTTAAAAAAAAAACGTGTACTGTCGTTAAATAAAGTTTGCAGCAAGCAAAGTCTCTGGATCAGGTCATCACAGCACGCAGACTCTAGGTCAGCAGTGGGTGACTTTACCAATTGCCCTATGGCATTCGTTCATGCACCTGGTTGACTTAATGCTAGTGGAAGCATCACATTGTGGAGAATAATCTGTGTTTGTTTATGCAGTGGATTTTTGTTTCGTGAAAGCAGCGTGTTACGTGTGTACTACCTGTAGTGTATTAGCACGAGAGTACCACAAAAGGGCGAGACCTTCTCATCCTGAATGAACGGCTTGTTAAAAATTGCGTCAGCATTTATATCAATACTCTGGATATTTAAATATTTAAATCAACTATTTTGTTGTTTGGTGGGAGATTTGGCTTCTTCTTTGATATTTGTGTTGTTTCTTTATTAATTATTTACAATTTATTGTCTGTGTGTTTTTATTCGTGTATGCATCTTCATAAACAGAATTACGTGACGCTTACTGTTGGGGAACACCAAATAAATAATGGGTGGTTAGAAATTTGTATTGCGATTGACTGGTCCCATTATATTATATTATATTATATTATA
>JAYJMH010045784.1:0-14339 GCA_036873815.1 Phacellophora camtschatica
GAAATTGAAATTTTACTCTGGGAATGCGACAATAGGAGGACTTTCGCACACGGGAATATGACAAGGAAAGGGTTAAACAAAAGTTATTAAATCTTTCATCTTCAACTTGTAGATATCCACACAGATGCAGATGATTTTTGATGTAATGACTTTGCCTGCTGACGAAATTGACCTTAGAGTAAAACTCTGTGAACTACTTGAAACTTCATTTAAAGAAGTTTATCCCGACTGTCAGATTCTACCATTTGGTTCAACTACCAGTCAACTTGGCTGCAAAGGGTGCGATCTGGATCTTACATTGATATCTGACAACCTGGAGACATTTATGCAAGTTGATAAACAAAAAGTTGATACAATGGATGTTGTTTATGATGATTCCAGTAAAAATGATTCTAGTTCATCGATCAAATTTGAAGAAAATATGAAAAAAATTTGTGATATTTTACGGAAATTTGTACCTGGTTGCAAGCATGTGTTTCCATTGAAGACCGCTCATTGTCCTGTCATCAAATTTGAACACAAAGATTCTGGTCTGCATTGTGATATGAGCATTAATAACAGGTAAATGCTACTTTGTTATGCTTTACAAATACAATAGATACCCAAATTTAAGAAACTGACTTTTTCAGATTGAGTGAGCACTACTCTTTACAAACATTTTCTACTGTTTTTCTACTGCTCTTGAGAAAATTAGCCTGAAATCTTTTTGTCAGTGCTTTCTTAAATGCAAGCCATACTGGCAGTATTCCTATCTATTATTTTTGAAAATAACCCCATTTTTTAAATTCGCCTGAATTTTTGTCAATTTTGTACATTCATTTGGTCCACCTTGTATATTGTTTAATTTAATTTTTTGCATCATTTCTGTCATTTTATTTTTACATTCGCAATGCTCATGTTTGTGCAAAAATGTCTCTTATACTAAGAGCAAATAGTCCCATTTATGTTATATTTATTCAAAGAACACGAGTGGTAATATTTTGTAAAAGAGAGGGTCCATCATATTTTTAAGTAGTGAGATATCTGTTTATCTGTTTTCTAGACTTGCCGTTCGTAATTCAGAGCTCATTAGCTGTTACTGCCATTCTGACAAACGATTTAAACTTTTGGCATATACTATCCGGTTATGGTCAAAATCAAGAAATATCAGTGGCAAAGGTGCGATGCAACTAACACAATATTCATTTGCATTGATGATCATACATTACTTGCAAAGGTGTGTCCCTGCAGTTTTGCCATGTTTACAAGAAAATTTTGGAAATGATACTGCCACTAGTGATGACATTATTTCTGGCTGGAACTGTCACTTCTCAAAGAATCTGCTGCTGGATGATGGTTGTAAAAACAATGCTACTTCGGGTTTGTGTCTTTGAGTATTTTCCTTTTGCAATTCATTTGAAAACATATTTGTGGCAGAGCTCTTGCGTGAACTCACACTGTTGGCTGTATTTACGTGTTTCGGTCTAAAAAAGGCAGTCTCTAACAAATTAAAAAATAACCCGAAGAATAAATGTTGATCTGACCTGAATTGATCTGACTCATTCAACAAAAATGCCAAATTTTGTTCCATCGCGAGAACAGTCGAATTCGTAATTGACTAAGGGTGCTGACAGGCACCGAAAAAAAGCGAGTTTATCTCGTGTAATTACATATTTGTATTTTCTCTGTTAGTTTCTTTGAATTTCAACAGTTTTTCTGTTTATTTTTTCAATGTGAGTGGCCGATCAAATTTATTTTATGATCAGCTATTCACATCACACAATTTTCTTTGCATGTGCATAATACTGCATACGAATCGAGTGACTGCTTTTAAAATGCAAGCATATGAATTGAAGATTGAAATAAAAATTATCCTCAACATCATAGCATTTATTCAAAAAATGCAAACACTCTCAGTAGCGCATCCCTTTACAATGTCAATAGCTAGTTTAGACTAAGGCCTGTTTATATGGGCGAAATCATCCCAGCTTCCAGCCCATCGGATAAGAGATGAGATCCGGCCTTCTTATACAAATCCATACAATTTGTATCTTGCGTTTATATGGGAAACTTTTTATCCTACTCAAGTGAGATAGCTCTCAGCTTGCTGGATCTCATCTAGGTGGAATGAAATTTTCCATATAAACACGCATCAATTTCATCCCACCTCTCAGCTTATGGGTTTAGTCTCAAAGTCTTATTTTTCATTCATTTTATGTAGATGAACGCAAGAAACAAACTGTAGTAAAAAAAATCCGGAGAGCCATATTTTAAATACAGAAAATACAAAATGCAGAGAACCGTCAGGGCTGTTTTGTTGACTCATCATTTAACAATACACTTGAATCCGTCACTGAACAATGTAGTTGAACATTGCTATTTCTAATTCCCGAGGGTAATCAGTTTTGTTTTAAGATAGCGAGTTTTCAAGATAACCGAAGCTAAATTACTTGGAGTTCACCTGGAGTTCCAGTTTAGCCAGTTTAAGTTAGAGAGGTTAAACTGTATCTTGCAATTTGTTGTTTTTTCTGGAAGAGCTCTAAAGTTTCAATAAATAAATTTTCCTTCTCGTTGTTATATATTTTTTTCTTTATTTTTCAGCTGATCTTTTGGTTGGATTCTTTGAATATTTCCTCCATTTCAACTACGAACTGAACATCATTCATATTGATGCTCTAAACACACCAACAAGGTCAGAATTTCTTCAATTGCTACAAAAAAATAGCTTACGTGAAAATTTCAAAGATACTGCTCTATGTATGCCTGATCCATTTGAGCTTAGCCACAATGTTGCTCAAAACATGACAGCAAATGGACTTTACATTTTTAAAACGGAGCTTCGTAATGCCCTTGACAAGACTTCAGGTACATCTGAAGAAGAACACTCTTTGGCAAGCAGTCTTGCTAATTGCAGAATGACGTCAGAAGTTGATTGCAGTTTTGTGTCGTCTCCCGTAAATAGCCTGTGTAAATTACTGGAGCCGAAAAGAATGCGCACAGAAAAGGACGCAAAGAAGCATTCTAAGATTAAATACACATTTGACGTTTATGGCAAAGAAGAGACACACACAAATAAGATGTGTGAGCTTTGTGCGGAGACAGCAATAAAGATATTAAGACATAATTTGAAGATTCAATGCCGCGTAAATTACTCTTTCATGGAAGATGATAAATCTAATGTCAGTAAAACAACAGAAAATACCTTTGATGACCTCAATAATTCTTCTCAGGAGGATGGAAAAGAGGTGGGAAAATCTACAGAGCATGATATTAACCAAACCAATATGGATCAGTCTAAACATAGCCAATCCAAGGAATTGTTTATACCGTCAATGGACACTCATTCACAGCATAAAAGTGGCACTTCAGCTCTTAAAGGCACATCGAGTATTGTACCTGTACATAAAGATATGCTTAACAACGATGATAATCATTTACGAGATGCAAATATCGCTTTATTCTCTTATGTTCACTCGGATGCAGTTGAGCAGAACCGTGACGTGAACAGTGACAAAAAATCGATTTCCAGAAAACGGACCACCCCAATTGACTTTAAGAGAGAGTTTACAGAGCCACCACATAAAGTTCGTCGAAATGATTTAAATATACCAGTAGACTCCAGTGATAGATTGCAACTGTCCAGAGTTGTAGATTCTGTTCTAATCCAAGCAAGTACGTTTGTAAATACATGGACCGGAAGACGGCAGCAACGAAGGAAAATTCAGAAAAACGCAGAATCTTCTTCGAGCAGTGGAACTAATAACGAGATTACCGTTGAGACGACTGCTGCTTCAGATTGTTGCGGAGACACATCAAGCTTTTCTTCTTCGTTTATTTCTGATCAAGAGGTTTCAATGAGTGCTCCATCTCTTGCCAATATTTCTGTTGATGATTCAAGTTCCAAAGTATCCCCCGTTGAAAGGAAACTCGAAATGGACATAAATACTACCAATGATCCAATTATTGTTGTTGATATTCTAGTGTCAAGGTTCGAAAACTTATCTAAAGAGCCACGATGCAGGGTGACTATGGAGCTTAAAAAGTCTGATAAATTGAGCATTTTCCATTCTTTGTTTGCTTTCTTCAAGAAAGAAGTTTTAGCTGAGATGAAACATTCAAATAGTGGTTTTTAAAATTTTCATTTGTCAAAATGTCATTTCGAAGATCAAACAAATTAATTTGTTTCATTATATTATTGTAAATGACCAATTAAAACAGATTATTATATTTATTTCACTTTTTGAAACATAGTTATTTTCACTGGTGCAGTCTTTTCTTTTATTTGCAGCTAGTTGACCAGTGTAATACAGGGTGAATAGATTTGGAATGCGTTTTGTCGTATTTCTTCGTCTTAGTGCCAATTTTACAGATTTTTAAATTCATGTTATATCAACCCAATTACACAGATAGTTAGATACATCTAGTTACAACATAACAACATGTATAGTAATTCTCACACTTTCCATGCAAAATGTGCCAACTGTAAAGTTAGCTATGTACAGACATACATATATAATCAGTTGTAGCATACTTTACAGAGCCCAATTCTGCTGAACAAAAACCCCTAACTCTTTAAATGACCAGCTGTTTAAAATTATGGAAGATCTCAGTGCTACTTTTCCGCAGTAAGACTTAATATTAATTCTTGCAAAGTTCTTCACATGCATTGTACCGAATTGGCAAAAGGTATGACGTAAAAGGCATATGACAATGGTGGAAGTGTCAATGGCATTTTAGCCTGGGTGGGATGCAGTCTTGGAACATAGATTCCTTGATTTAAATGTAGTTCATCTCCGTTCAAATCAACATTTTTCGAATTAACTTTTCCATTTGAAGATGTAACCATATATTCGTCAATCTTCTGCTGGCCAAATCGTCCTTCAAACTTCAATTTTGCTTTTGTTTTCTTCCAAAGGTTTATTGCTATTACTGTCAGAGCTCCTTCGGGATATCCTGCTCTAGATCTTGTACAATGAGTATAAACGCGCACTCTGTCATCACCCCCGGAAACGGCAAAAACTTTTCTCCCAACAAGTTTTTTATGAATCAAAGAAACCCAATAGTCTGGCCGGGGGGTAAAGTCATCATCAAGCAGAGCATAACTGCCTCCAATTAAGGATTGGCGAATCACAACCTGATTGCAGTAAAGCCCAGCAAGCCCAAGTTTGTCAAGAAACATAAACGAGGCTGCGAATGTATCCGACAAACCTGGCACACCTCCTCCCCAGGCACTTCCAGTTTCTCCTACCCAAACAGGTTTGTTTGTTTTCGTTTTTCGTACAGTTTTGTTGATCTCCTGTATTTGTGCTTTGAAGATGTTCAGTGTTCGGGGGTTGGTAAAATCATCACTCGAAGCATGTTTCCCAATATAATATTGATGCCATGTGACTGCGTCTATGGCCCACGCCGCAGCATCAAGGAAATTTGTTAGAAATTTCTCCGCGTCGGCTATGCCAGGACGAGACAATGCTGGTCCTATCAACAACGAGCCATACTCTTTATTTCTTGTTAAAAGACTACGCACTCTGATTGTGTCCTGAGCAATTTGCTCGGCGCTGAGGGCTCTTTCTTGTCCAAAATTTGTGTAACGGTTAGGCTCATTGCCAATTTCCCAAGCGACATCATAATTCTCACCTTTGACGTGACGCACCAGGTCAATTGCGTTGGTGGCATCCCATGATCCATCTGGCCGTCTGAAGAAGCCATTTAAAGTGAAGATGAGCTTCAGGCCTGTGTCTTGGATAAAACGAGCAAGCCTGTCGAAATCTTCAGCAGCAAGCCAAAAGGGAAATCGCTCGTTTCTAGATCGTTTTTTTGCATTTCTGTCTTTTCTACTTTCATTCTCGACTTTATTTTTGTTGAGCTTCATGATGTACCGTTTTGTCCTTTGTCTTCGTTTGGAATCATGTTCTTGATACAGGGTTGCGAAAACCGCCCGTTTGCCAGTGTTGCCATTTTCTTCGCGGTGAATGGCGTCTTGCGAATCAATTTCGCTTTGCACTCCATCTATTTCAGCTAGTCTTCCATCTTGTTTTTCTGACATTTGCTGGGGTTCTGGAGCTGTTACAGTGGTGTCTCTCCCATCTGCAGTAGAATTTACTGGCTGTGTTTGTTGCACTGCAGTTGCAGTTGTTTGCTGCACGCTATTGGATGCTTGCATATCAGTTGCACTTGCAAAAGAGGTGCCAAGTTGTTGCGTGGTCGACGCTTCATTCTGAACTGATCTTTCATTGTTTTGATACTGGGAATTAATTCCTTGATCGTGTCTTATTTCTTTTATATCTGCAACGAAATACTTGCCATCCTTTTGGTACTCTTTGTTTTCCTTTCTGTTTTCATCTTTTTCACTGTCACTTTTACTCTTGTCTTCGTTAGAATTTCCCAGTTGCACATTTCCCCACGAAGGCAATCCGTTATTGGGTAGAGGATTAACATTTGGCAACTGTGACTGTGGGGGTGTTGTTACAGGTACAGCTGCTGGAGGTGTAATTGGCTGTTGTGGAGGGGTCACGTGCTGTGGTGGTGCTGTGAAGATTGGAGTTGTTGGTATTGGTGCCATTGTTGTAGGTCTTGGTGCTATTGTTGTAGGTCTTGGTGCCATTGTTGTAGGTCTTGGTGCCATTGTTGTCGGTGTTTCTGTTGTTGTCGTTTTCTTTGAAGTTGTTGGTGGTTCAGTTGTGGTTGTTGGTGGCTCAGTTGTTGTTGTTGGTGATGCAATTGTTGTTGTTGTTTTAATACTTGTTGTCCTTTGCGTAGTTGTAGTAGTTTTTTCAGCGATGGTCATCCTTTGTGTAGTTGACGTCAATAGGGTTGTTGTTGGTGTTGTCGACGTGGTTCCAGTGGTTATTAGGGTAGGCTGAACAAGACGAGAACCCGGTCTAAATATTAAAAAGTTTGAGTCACTTCCACCAAATCTAAGATAAGCTGGCCGTAAAGCGCTGACGACATTTTTTAATTTCTGGGATGTAAAATCTAATGCCTTGAATCTCTGTCTTGCATGATAAGCTCCAATAGCAAATGATAAAAATCTCGTGTCAACAACACAAACTGGGTCTTTTTCGTGTAGTCTTATTTTGTAAGTTTTTGCTTCAAGTTTTGACAAGTATATCAATGAAATAAATACTGCAATTGCGATAAAACTTGAATTTCGTGAGACTGTCATTTTAACTCCAGCCTCTTTTTGTCAGGATGATATGTCTTTATTTAAAAATAACAGCTATTTCATTGCCACATTTCTCTGTTTTTCTCCGTCAGTACAACATGTTTACAATATTGTTTATGTTTGCATCTTTAAAGATAAGAACTTCCCACCTAAAATGAAATAGTTGTTTACGGGCTCGTAACCTGTATGGAATACTTCAGATTTACAAATATTCCATAGTATTTTTTAACCGGGGGTATTTTTTTCCGCTCGTAACCTGTACGGAATACTTCAGATTTACAAATATTCCATAGTATTTTTTAACCGACTAGATTTATTTGCCGTCTTCATTAGAAGGTCAATGTGTTATTGGAAGCTAATGGCGACTTCCATGGGGGAGGGGGACTATTATGCTCAGAGAAATAGAAAACAAAGAATTTATTCAAGAGATGTGATGTATTACCATAGTTTAAATTATAAGGGAACGCGAGCCTGCTTCCTAATGTCTCCGGGACTGCGAGGTCTTGATTTTCAGATTTGCATTGCATGAGTCTGTACTTTAGATTCTAATAACAGTTGGTAGAAATTAAATCACCTACAGAAGGGAGAATAAAGTAAACTGAGATTTATTTATGAGAATGGTACAATTTTTAGAATGTTTACTGGCCGTCCGTGGCGGAGTATAGTTCTTTCGAAAGGGGACATTAGTTAAACAAAACATGCCATCATTGGCTTTTAAATAATTACACTACCAGAGCCTGTATGGATGCTACTATTATCTACAATTTACTTCTCACTATTGATTTGTTGGTTTATTTGCTGCTGGTTTATTTGTTTGCCTTATACGCATTTTATTTTTCATTAAAAACTTTTAACGAGAAGCTCTACTTTCGGATCGCCAAAAAAAAATAAAAATCTAAAACTTCTGCGAACTATCTAGAAACTTGTTTGACTTTTTAATAACTTTAAATTTGTTTCAGAATATTGATTTATTTCCAATTCATGAAAAGAAACAGTTCCTTGTCATATAACAGTCCTCTCGTTATAAAAGAATAAGCGAGCTCACTGTGTGCCTTTTACAAATTTATTGAATTTCTTTCGCATGGTAAGATTTTTCTATAAGTAATTTTATATTTATTTGCTCACTATTGCCACAAATAACAATCTCATGATTATTAAGATCATTTGGGTTGGGATATGACTTGTTTACAAAATAAGAAACTTTTAAGCAACTTTTAACACTAACATATAAATATTTTAAGAAATTTTCAACACCAGGCCAGAAGTCGCATATAATATTTTATCCCATGTCTTGACCACAGTTTATCGCATTGCGGGTTTCAGTATGCAGGTCTCTCCCCCTGAAATACTAAGGACCGATCACGATAAGGCTGGTTGCAGATGGGTACCTACCTTGGTACAATAGACCACATGAAACTCAATGAAGATGAATGAAGGTCACGCCATTTAATTAAGTTTTTTGCCTGTCTTCAGGTTTATTTAAACGGTCTGCATGCTACGGCAACTTCGTCCTGCTTCAAATTTATTTAGTATTTAATCAACGATAAAATAAAAGTAAACTCGCTTAGAAGGTAAACTGAATTTCTCACTGATTCAACACGAAATAGACTTGGAGCAAGTCTACTGAAGAAAATAAACGTAGGAAGGAACAACTTGGAATGGCCTCGAGTGAGAGAGTTTCTAAAAAATTATCAAAACTATGAATATTATGAAATGGAAAAGCCTATAAATTATAATAAATTTAGAAAGTTACAGTGCAATAATCTTTTACAAGGGGCTGCGAGGGACTTGGCTCAGAATTTTAGCAATATCAATATCAAAGTCAGTTCCTGGACCAGGAATGATGATGAATTTTGATCCTCATTTTGAATAAAAGATTAAGAAGTCTCAGTTTCGAGTGAAATCTCTTGACTGAAAAATTCTATTTTTAGAAGATGAACTAAAATTTTAGTATACGATTTCGAATTTTAAATTATCGTCAACAAAACGTGACAGATTTGTAATCAAATGTACGCTACTTTTTCTTCTTTTTAGTAAAAGAAAAATTATCAGAATTTAGCCCACAGTGCCTAAATTTGATCGGGTATTGTCTTATAGTAATTAATCTGCATTTGAAAATTGCAAGGAAATGGTAAATTGCATTTGATCCACGAACCATCAAGGTCTAAATATTATAATGCGATTTATCACCTTTAAGAATATTTTATTCACACCCTTCAACGCAGCCAGGTAAATCAAAATAAAGACGTTTTCATCATGATTACATCTATTACATTCAAGAGTTTGAAAGGAAGAAATGTAATTTGGTATGATTTTGATTTTTCCACTTTACCCCCTATATTTTTGGTCATACATTTCAAAATAAAAATAGTATTTTATCATTGGTCGAATAAAATATTAGCAGCTGATCATTTCAGACTTTCAATTAATTTGAAGTATAAATGAATTATCTGCACATGAAGATAATGAATTTTCAAAACTGAAACTTTTCTGACACTTATAATTGTGGACAGAAACCATTTCTTAATTATGGAACACGAATTAAACTCTTCTTAGCAATAATACGTTATAAACTCTACTTTGCAATCAGTAAATTATTTTTCTAAATAAGTCTAGCAAGAAATACATTTTGGGCCAGTTAATAAACCTTAAATGGCATATAGTTATTATTATTATATGCCATTTAATTGCGTAGTTATTATTCGCTTGTTTCTACCAAATACTGTAACTCCATTTAGTACTTATTTAGATGATCTCCCTTTGCAGGGCTATAGTTCGAAATCTGTGAGACTGCAAATCCCAAACTTCACTCAAAACAACACCCGAAGGGCAAACTTAGAAATTGGGATATTATTCAGCCAATCTCCTACGACGTCAGCCAATCTAAACCAGAGAATAAACTGCCTCATCTTTGTAATATTTTCAGTAATAAACTGAATGGTTCTTCTTTGGCTCTGTAAAAGTTGTAAGATAACTAACTTTTGTGACAGTGGTTATCAACGAAAAAATGAGCTGAACATATGTTACTTTCCAATGCAATATCGTTACTTGAACAAAAATCAATTCTAAATGTACTATCTTCACTTCAAAGTTAATTAAGTCCAAATGAAACCACAAAATATGCACAGCTAGTTGGAAAATGTTGCTTGGTTGCTTGTCGTTTCAGTGGGGGGGAATGAAATGAGCGTTTTGGGACACTGGTGCTCAAGTCTCTGTCGTTTCTGAAAAATTAATTGAACAGAAAAATTCTGAATATTTCTGAGCTTCTTGGTTGTCAGCTTAATGTTATTACTGTAAATGGCACTTAGATGTCATGCAAAGGATGGGCTCAAAAACGTTTACACAAGGACAAAATCACACATTAGTCGTTGTTCATTTTCTTGTTCAAAATAATACTATTTATGTATTGCTGGTCTGTTTTAATATTATCGAAGTGTTAATAAAGTTGGGAGTGACTGCCCAAGAGTTATAAACTGTTTTTTTTTGCGTCTCTTCTGTAAGTATCGCTATTTTAGTCAACTCGATTGAAGATAGCAGCAACTCTAAATTCTGTTTTGGAGCATCGACCTCCTTTGCAAAAAGGAAAAATGTGAAACCGAATTAAACTTTGAAACTTTCGTTTTAAATTAAAGCCAAATTAATTATCACATTCGCCTGTTGTGATAAATTAAGATTATCCTCACTCCATGAGCTTTCAAGTTAATTTAAAGGATTGTCATTCATTTCCATTTCATTTTTTCACATTCTTTTATATTCTTTTATACCTTTTATATCAACTCCCAAGTCGTCATTAAAGCACAGATTAAAGCAAAAATGTTTTTAAATTTGAAAACATAGGCCAGAAATAACTATCAAACATAATCTTCTTAACATTAACTTAAAAGTTCACGGATTAGGGAAATTTTAATTTCATGTTCCGGATAGGTAAATGTTGTCGGAGATAGACGGATCATATCCCAAACTCTAAGTTTATCCGTCAGACATCCTTTGGTGCACAATTTCAGATTTGTAGTCTAGCAAATTTCGAGCTACAGCTCTGTAAACGAAGATAGCTTTTTAGTCACCCGGTAAGGTGAAACATTTTTGACATTATAACCAGGTAAAACAAGCACAATAACACTAAAAGTGCCCAATGTCTCAAAGCATGAAATCGTCTTTCCAAAACATCATTACAGTCGGTTACATCATTGCAGAGGAGGAAAAATTAATAGATCCGAAATGACAATGCCAAGGCTCAACAACATTTCGAGTTAAATATTCCTGATCTTTTATTCATGAAATTAATCTCGATCACCTGTCTTCTGATCTTACAATTTATTCGACAATTTATTTCACCGTAGAGTCAAGGCCGTGGGGAGGACTTATTGGCCCCCAGGCCAGAAGGAAAAACTATATATAATAGGTGCGCTAAATGTGTAAACCATGTGCACCAACAGCGCAAAATAACTTAGGGCTCCGGTAGAATGCTCCTCCGGAAAAGTTTCAAAATCGAGCCTCCTTGAATCGCTCTGGTGGCTATTTTAAGCCTCCAAATTACAATTTTCATATCATTAAATTCTTTATCCCATTTCTTTATTCCCCGTCAAACTCCAGAAGCCAGTAAGTAAGATCGTTCACTAAGTAAGATCGTTCAGTAAGCTCAAATTTATTTAAAAAATGACCTTCGCTCTACCGTTAGTCAAAATAAACTTTGCTCACTGGCATCAATGACCATAGAATGTGATATTGCAGAAAAGGTTACCATAGTTCTGTGATCGATCATTTTGCAGATGCAAAGGTCAGAAAGGTATTTCTCGAATAGAAAAATCGACTAACGTACATTTAATCGCTTACTTGGTATATTTATCTGGAGCTATACTGTTAACATAAAGGAGCTATTATTGTCTCGGTTTCTTTTCAACTTTCAATATATCATTGATGGCCCCTTTTATCCAAGGTTTAATTGTCCATCCCAATTAAACCAAGGGACTTACTCTTAGCTACTCGTTTGATTTTGTTATCATTTAGTTGCTTCATCCTTTGTTGGCTGACCAATTAACATAAACTCTGTTTTTGTTGTTGTGGATTTAGAGTCAGTTTATTAATTCGCATCCATTCAGAGGTATTTAACAGTTCTTGTTGTGCATCTTAAACTAGGTTTACAATATTACTTGAGGAAATTGTGGCATGTGTATCATCAGCGAAAATACTAGCATTTTTCAGACATTTTCAAAATCATTAAGGTTAATGATGAAAAGTAATGGGCCAAGACAAGATCCATGAGAAATACCACATGTCACATCTCTGATTGGAGACTGTTTCCTATTTCCTAAGTAAGCCTGAAACCGACTCCCTGCATTCATTCTTATCCCATATACTTGTAATTTTCTTATCAGTATGCAGAGGTCAACTGTGTCCAATGCCTTTTTAAGGTCGAGAAAAATCATTAGGTTGATTTTACTTGGTCTATATTTTTATACCAGTGATCGGTGCTGCAAATGAGGGAGGTTATTGTTGATTGCAATATATGAAAAGCTGATTGATTGTTTGTGAGTATATTATTACACTTTAAAAATTCAGTCAATTTATCGTGCACAAAACGTTCGAGCATCGTGGAAAAAATTGCTTATAATTGTTTACATCATTTCTAGCTCCTGATTTATATATTGGGGTTCACCCTTGTGAGCTGTTATGAATTGCGAGCCAAATATATTTGAATCTATCCTTAGTAACGATGACAGCGATCTTTAAGCATCCTCTTGCCTTGATTATAATATCTTCGTTGACATTTTTTAATTCGAATTGATTAGGTTCATGTTTGATATGTCTGAGGCAATCGTCACTGCTAATGGTAATATTTTTGCGTAGTATCTAAAATTTCTTTCGTGACTTTATTACGCAACTTAGTATAGACAGACCAAATTTCAGGAGATTTTTCAGCCATTTGTTTTATTTGGTCTCTTTTTGCCATTAAGTTTCTTAAAGCTGGTGTTAGCCAAAGGGCGAATTGTGACAGAACTCTCGTCTTTTTTAGTGGGGCATGCGTATTTAATATCGACTCCAACAGCTCTTGAAATGTTTCTGCCACTTTACAAGAATCATTAGCTAATGAGAGGAGTATGGTTTCCCAGTTTATTTGGTATAGGTTGTATTGGAAGGATGCTTTATCATATTTTTTTATGTTTTGATTTTCGAATATTTTCGGTATTTCCTTTTTTTGTTGAGATGAATTAATTTTCCACATTCCGTACACCAAATAGTGGTCAGTCTTCACTACATCTGCATCGAAGATGTACTTAGGATTGGTAGAAGAGAAATGGTCAATTAGCGATTTGGTTACTGTTTGGTTGCCATTATTGGATGTTGTAACTGGGACTCTTCTGCAGGTTTAATTAATTGTTGTAATTGGTACTCAGAATCTATTATTTTTAGCTTTTTTGTGTTCGAGTTGGGATTGTCTTTAAAGTTGCAATTAGTGTCACCAATAAGAATTATTTCTTACTCTTCGTTATCATGCACACTTAGAATTCCCGTAAGTTTTCAAGAGCAGCATTGTCAATACCAGGGGTTGGTGGACGATACCAACAAATAAAATCTTTGCGTGCATTGGCTTTATTTCAAGAGAAAGAAGTTCTAAGGTTTCACTTTTTATTTTCACAGTAGGATAGGGCTGTCTCTTTTTAATATAAATAGCTACCCCTCTCCTATTTTTATTTCTATCATTTCGATAAATGTTATAACCTTCTATTAAAACATTGGAATCCTTCATTGTTTCATCTAGGCGGGTTTCACTGAGGCCAATGATATCAATATCGTTTTCTCGGAAAATAATACCTAATTTCTGCCTGTGTTTTCTTAGGAAAAATATGTTTATTGAAGCTATCTTGCGGCCATTTCCCCCTACTTGGACGATACTCCTTATATTAGAATTTCCTGCAATTTTGAAGGCCGTGGCCTCTAAAAGTTTCCCCGAGGCTTCAACTTTAGAGCGGTATTCTGATTTTTTTTATCCGCTCTTGTTACACACTGGAAAACATGCATTTCTAGTGCTCAAATGGTTGTTCTGCGAAGAGTTTCGTGACTAGCTTAGACAAGTGCATCCTCATAGGGGGGGGGGGTACGGGCGGCGTTGTATCCCCCATCCCAATACTTTATCTGTCGGCACAAACGAAATTTTTGTCGGCAAATTAAGATATATCCCAAACAAAGAAGGCAACTT
>JAYJMH010045795.1:0-14336 GCA_036873815.1 Phacellophora camtschatica
AATACTGACATTATCAAAATTGGATTTATTGTACATCAATCGAAAGCTTTTCTCACGAGGAGTCGAATTGTGTATTATTGGAGTCAATTTGACTTACCTGTCCCAAGTTATGGCCGTCAAAAGGATTTTTCTGGTGCCAATTTTATGACGTCATTTCCGGCCAACGCCCATCGAAAATCAAAATGTACCCAGGCTCATTTTGTAGAGCATACTTAAAAACACCAAAATCAACTTTCAAAACAAGGTCTGCTAAAAGTTGTCACGGGACCCTAGATTTCGACCCAACTACGAGCTGAAGGAATTATGTAATGATGGACTTATTCGGAAATAAAACCTGATCTCGATGTTACCCCCGTATTTTCACTGTGAATAATTATCCTTTATCTCTTTCTTTCCCAATGGCCCAAAAGACACCTAAATTTATATATACGTTTTTTATACTTATGGTAATTTCATCAATGTTGAAAACGAGGCTAGTCCTGTAACACAACAGAATGACTTACATTTTCGAAAAGGTCTATTCCAGTGAGTTCTTGTTGGAGCAAAGTGTTTAAATCAATTATAATAAAATAGCATAGCGATAACAAGTCATCTATATATCTAGTCTATGGCTATGTACATTCAAACATTCAAAATGTGGGAATAATTTCATATTTTCAAAAGAACTTCACAACTTTACAACTTAAAAGAACTTTACCTGTTAGATATGTTTCTCCCTGCTAATCAGAGCCTAACTACTCTTAGCTCAAAAGACAAACTGACTATTCCCTTTTGTTAAAAAGACATAGGCCAAAAATGCTTATCACACATGGGTTCCAAATTATGGAATCATTTACCTTCTGATATTAAAACTGCAAATAGCACAAACTCCTTCAAGCATATGATCAAAAACTGTTTCATGCAAAACTTACTGAAAAACGAAAATGGAGTTAGCATATACCGCTAATTCTATCCCTTTACTTTCATTAAACTTTTATTGGGATGAAAATTTATTTTCTATTTATTTTTACACACCTCTAAAAGGGACCATCATGGAATTAAGGTCATCTCGACCTTTCTGATGTTATCCCTGTCACTCTAGTCAAGGGTTTGTGATATTTTAAAATTGTATTTATTTATTCATTAATGCTTTTGATATTTAAAAACTGTGTGAATATTTTTATACCTTTAATTTAGATTTGAACTATTGAAGATTTTAAGTGGCGAAATAATACATACATACATACATGTATTTTATTTTTATTTGGCAGCAATGGCTGTCCCACCAATTTTTTTTTCTTATCAATAGTATATTTTTATATTATTTTTAACCAATATTATCAAAGGCAATTAAAAATAGTTAGATCTGAAAATAAAAAATCGATTTGTCGCCCTAAGAAATAGATTAAGACTTTTTAAGGCAGCCAAGCAAATCGCAAAAAACGAATCTACAGAAAAAAGTTTTGCTTTCCTTTTTTATCTTGATTCGATTAAATGCACTCAAAGAAATACTATAAAATCTGTTGTTTTCAATTTACAAAATCTGTCCTTGCTGCCAAGATTAATTGTTTTGCGCAATCATATTGGTTCGATGAGGCAATCAGCTGTGATGTACAAAAATTCGAAAATATTTACTTGACAAGATCGTAGTGGAAATAATTTTATAAAATGTAGTTATGTCTATGTGCTTTTATTATTATTCTTGTTCTAATACTAATACTAAAATAATTATTTTAACTGTCAACAATTTTTACTAAATATTTAAGTTTTAAAGTGAATCACATCAAGACAGCTTTTTATTAAAATTTATGCTTCAATAATTCTTTTAATAAGTTAAGTTTTTGTGGACAAGACTGTTGGATAATTTTATATTCTTGATTCTTATTATTAGTTTAGGGAATATAATATAGATTGTACATTTTTTAAGTTTATCAGTAGATTTTTAATACTGAAATACTTCAATGTGTGGTTTTTATATTTATCTACTGCAGTATTAAACATATATTGTATACTGTACTATAACGTTTCCTTTTCATTTTTTGCTAGGCATTCATCATACATTAATAGAAAGATGTATCCACCTTGGGTTGACCTGGACTTAACAGAAAGATTTGCTTTTCCTATACCTTTTAGGTAGACATCATGATTTTTTTGTTTATCGTTAGATTGTAACTTGGGACAGTCTTTAACTGTACTTCGTCGTGTCCGGAGAGAGAAGTTCATAACTGATATTTTGATTTTAATTCTCCTGCTTTAATAGCATGAATATAAGCGGCACAGACATGACATATTTGTTCGTAAGATCAGATAACGATTTGATTTTCAGCCTTGGATTTCTTTTTTGTGTTTTTTGAAATATTTTTGATCGAAAGATGTTGTCTTTTTTGTAGTTAGTGAGCTAACTCTGTAAAGTTTGTCGAATATTTAAGTAACATTTTTGTTGTGGGATTTATTATTCTACTTTTGCCCATTTTGCATTTTAGTGATCCTGACGGCCCTTTACCTTTAGCTCCAAAACAAAAGGGAAAGTTTGCAAAATGGGTCAGGTTTGTTCTCATTTTGAATTTGTTTCTAGAAGGAAGGATTTTTTCACAATTTTTAAATTGATATAAATACTTTGCCTTGACTTGTTCTTTCACCACCTCTAAAACGGAAATTCTAGAATACATATAGCAACTAACTTTCAATATTTACAACAAGTTCACGGGTGGAGCGAAAATGGAATTTTGAAGTAATGGTTATTTTGCAATAAAATGGATTAGCACGTCTTGATGTCCATGGGGAAAATACTAAAATTATCTTTGGGTGTTAACGATCTAATTAATATTTTTATTTGGAATAATTTTTGCATCTAATAAGTTTAAACTGAATTTATTTAGCTTTTTAGAAATTAATGTTTATAAGGAGGCATTTTTTAGAGGGAGGCGTTTATTTCCATTTTTATTTCAAAAAGGTCGTTTATTAGATATATAACATCTATACGGTATATGTATACATTATATTTATTACATTATATTATATATTTAACATTATATGTATACATTAATTTTTAGACCATCAGACTTATGTGAGAATCCTCACATGATATATGCGGTTTCAAGTCTCAGCATTCGTCAAGTGAGTAATACATCTCTTAATCTTAGCTGGGTTCGAAAGTCTTTCTCCAAACTTTTTACGATAATAAAGTTATGCAACTTTATTCCGTGTATATTGATTGTGGGGGCAATTTTAATGTGTTTTGGTTTCCACAAGGCAAAGTTGCGGAGCTCCTGTCATATGTACGTTTGTGCTATTTCAGGACATCTTTAAAACAACAAGTTTTAAAATATCATTTTCAAAAATATGACATTTTTTTGAAGACTTTTTACAGCTATACAAACTTACAAAAGAAAAATATATGGTCCTTGTATATAAAAAAGTGTTCTTTGCTTCGTTTTGGTAAAGTTTTGATTTTTAAATTTCCTGCTTATTTTTTGAGTCGAAACCTTTCATTAATTCTTTAATTTTTTGTTTTACTTTTTTAGACAGTAGTATCAGACTGCTCTTTTGTCGCCTCGTTGGCAATTAGTGCTGCGTACGAGAGAAAGTTTCGTCAACAGTTAATAACAAGGTATTAAGCCAATGGCATTTATTTTTCAAAACGAGATTGAATTTTTAACATTCCGATAAAATTTACAGATTTACAGATTTAGATAGAAAATGTAGAGATTTAAATTTATAGAGAAGACTACCCTATATAGAAACTACTTTACAATACTACAATGAAGATACCACCGGGAGCAGAATATTATCTCTACCCCATGGCCATTACATTAAAAGAAAACGTCCACATTAAACTACACATGAAAACAGAGACCTAAACAAAAACAAACAATATAAGTGGCTGCATTGTAATATGTAAGGAGCTCGAAAAGTTCTCAGTCAAACCGACCAGTTTCACCAGATGAGGATATTTTTATTTATGTCGTTATTAAAGTTATTATCACCATACACGAAAACTGCGTTAGAACTTCATTAGAAGGATTGAAGTATCCAAATGGTCGTAATAGCGCAAAACTCCAAGGATTTTTTGGCACTGCTGATTTGACGTTTTGAGTGTTTTTAAAAACAATTTTAAAAATCCTTTTTTCCAGTATCATCTACCCTCAAAATAGAGATGGAATACCAATGATCAATCCTTGTGGTAAATATATGGTAAAACTAACGATAAATGGTGTTTCTCGAAAGGTATGTTAACTTTTAAAATATATATATGTTCAAAGATATGCTTCACCACGGGACGCGACCTATAGAAAATATGGGACATTTAGCCATTAGTATTTAACCATTTGTTGAAACCATGGGTGTTCAAAAACATATTATTTATTTAGATCAGACACAAATTCAACAAATGTATATATACAGTCGGTTTTTATTTGCACTAAGTAAAGTTTAGGCTAGGTACAAATTCAATGAACACTTGTAGTAAGTTTTTATCAGACTTGCTTAAGTCTAGTTCTTAAATCAGTGCAGAAAGCAAATGGTAAAAATATTTCTTAAACCGTAAAAGATTTCCCCCGCAGAGACATTTACATTTTTACTGTTTAAGAAATATGCTTGGGGCATGTCTAGTTTTTATTTGCATTAAATAAAATTTTTCCTTCGTGTTTTGCTGAAAATGTTCTTCTTTTTCTTGCTTTGTAAGTGTATGGGCGCTCCACTTCCAACCGCAAGAATGCCCATAACTGTTGGGAAATGGGGCGAACATGCAGTTGCAACGCAAGAAAAACCAGATCATTTTCAGCAAAAGTTTACGCTGTTTTCAAGAATTTGTTTTATTTCGTTTACGTTTATTGAAATAAATAAATCTATGTGTATATATATGTGTCAGCGCAACCATCTGCACCAAATCCTTAACATAATGAACATTGACCAAAGAACGACATCTCAAACAACACCCTGTATTAGTTGATGCAGTGTGAAATCACTGTTAGAAAGAATAGCAGTTTCTAGATGGCGTAGGTGACATATCATGACAGGAGAAGAAACAAACCCTGCTCATTTAGTACTTAACTTTGCAGTTACAATGCATAGTACTCACCAATATTTGCGGCAGAGTAAATTGAAAATTATCTATATATATACACTTTAGTTTCAATAAAAACGATTTCATTTATAGTGTTTTTTCCAAGTGTATTCTTTTTGCATTGATCCTTTCTTAGCTGCTAATTTTATTTTTTTACCAAAATGTTTTTCATATTCTCACTTGCATAGGTGATCATAGATGACACATTACCGCTCGGCAGAGATGGGGAACTTTTATGCTCTTATTCAAACAACTCTGATGAATTCTGGGTCAGCCTTCTAGAAAAGGCATACTTAAAGGTGTGAATCTATTTTTATTGCCATATCTCCTCGATTAAGCTCCCCAGGTGCTTTTTTATTTGGGCACTTTTAGGGGGGGGGTGCCCATTCGAGGGCGGAGATATATTTAAAATTTGATGACTGAGCGTGAAAACAGATTTTCTTTGTTTGAAATTGTGCAATGAGAATAAGCGATAAAATAGGTGGAATCATAGAAATAAGAAGATTCAAAGCAATGCCAACTGTTGCAACGTTCCTTCTGCTATTGCCACTTCATACACCAAGTCTGCCACTTCATACACCAAGGGCGGATTTATAGCAAATAATACACCAGATTCCCAAAGGAAGACATGGGGGGAGGGGCTCTTGTTAATAACCTTGATCTCATTGGGACGCATATTCGAGGGCGGGTGCTTAATCGAGGAAAAACAATACATAACTTTTGTTAGAGCAGACTCTGATTGATTTGCGAATATTATCAATTCAAGGAACTGTTGCGCATTCATTGTAAATTGCGTAAAGCATAGATTTATTTTACGAATGAAATGCGTATAGTTTTGTTAAATGTTAAATGCTCTCACCAATGTAGTGAATACCTATTTCTTAGTAATACAATATATGGCAGTGATAATTTGTTCAAATTTCATGATTCCTACATCAGTGAATGCATTTAAGCACTGAATGATGGCGTTAAATTTTAATTAACAATCACTATAACATGAAATTTAGTTAAATTTTTCAAAATCCTGTTTTTAGAATTTAGTTTTTTGAATTTATTGATTGTTGGGAATCATTATTTTTTTTTTTAATTTTTATGGAAACTGTTACTCGGCCTTTTAGTTCTTTGCCGTGTAGTTCTTTGCCGAAACCATAATAGTAAAACCAGTGCATGCTTGTAATCCCACATTTTGGGGGTGCTTTTGAAATTGACTGGTTAAGAATATTAAGCTTACCAAATCATGCTATCTCTTGAAAATATTTTTTGCAGGTTATGGGAGGATACAACTTTCCGGGATCAAATTCGGTTAGTAGTGCAATTTAATCTTTACAGGGGATTAGACACAGGAATTTTGTATATTAAAAAATTAATCTCTATTTTCTCAGTTTAACTCTTTTGTTATGGAATTAATAATGATGATACCTTTTTATTTGTTCGAAGAAGCAAATCGAGAAAAGCTTTCTCCAGCTTGTTAGCATTTTTACAGGTTTAACTAAGATGTTAATAGATTCAATTAAAACTTTTTATTGCTGATTGTGAGAGACTTGTTTGGAGCTATCTAACCTCATCCCCATGTGCTCAGTATAACGACTGCGGCGTTGTGTTGCTTTGTTGTTTCCTGGCGAGGTGGATGCTAGCTAATACAGAGTTAACGCACGCGGGCTAGCTACCCTTCCGATTTTTATCTCAGGTGTCCCAAAAATATGGTAACATGTTTGATTAAGGCTAGTGCTGAGAATATCATTCAAATCCTTCAAAAATTATTATTTTTCTAAGAAATCCTTTATAGTCAACTTAGAAATAAAAATTAGATTTGCTGATATTATTCGTTTGAGAATTGAGATAGTAACATTTAAAGCTCAAATTTCCCTCACACTCAAAACCAGAGGTTTTAATTTTCGCCTACGCTCTTAATGTATTGCAGGATTTTCTGAATCACGGCGGTGTTCCAGACAAGATACTTTGCTTTTGAAAACACTTCTGAACAATGATTCCAAAAAGAATCTTGAAAATCAGTTGTGCATGGCTAAATTTTTTGAAAACTAAAATTGCTGTTTCATTTTGGTAGATTTCTGGTATAAATACTGGAAAAGAGAAAGCACTTCATAATGGCTGCATCCATAAATAAGCTTTTAATTTTCTGTTTTTGGATTTCTTTCCGAGTGTGTTTGCAAGAACCATTAAACTCATTTCGTAAAACTCTATGATTTAGAAGATCCAAAAGCGCAGTTTAGGCCAAAATTTAATTTGAACTTTCAGAATTAATATCTTTACTCTTGATACACAAATATTAACAAACAAGGTATCCGTTTCGAATAATTCTGAGTGAAACTCGCATCGCTAGCCTTGATCAAAGCTGTTACCTTTTTTAAGTATGCAATTTAAATACAAACTGCATTCTACACGGAACTAGGGAAGCAGAGCTTATCTAAATTGAGCCATAATACAATAAATCACACTACATATTTCTTTACGATAGTACCTTGAATAAAACAAGATCATTTATTTAGGTATAAAGATATATAAAGATATATCATGGTTAGTAGTTATAAAGATATCTAAAGATATGCTATGGCTATTAGTTATAAAGGTGTATAAAGATATATGGTTAGTAGTTATAAAGATACATTTTGGATACATATGAGTTTAATAATATAAAGTTGTGGCATTTATTTTTATCAATATTTGAATATGATTAGTTTTTTTTTATGTTTCATTGGATTTTGTATGTTTAGAAACAGTTTTAAGAGATTAAAAGATGTGGGGAGCTAGTTTCATAGACGTACACCCTTGTTAAGATCATTCTATTTTACTGTGGTAATCAATAAAATTGAACGAACCTTTCTATCGGGATTGAAATGAAGTTGCGGTTGAAACTGAAATTCATCTTGGCTGTAAAATGTGCCCAAATCTGTCTACCATATACCAAAGGTAGTTGGTGACCTGGTAAAAACTATCTTTCGAGACGATGACGTGATATCTTTAGACAAATAAATTGTTTTACGTCATTAAAATCAGCTGGTTATGTTTTGTCGTAGAATATCGATTTGGGAGCACTGACGGGTTGGATACCTGAGCGAGCTTCCATAAAAAGCGAAGATGTCAACAAAGAAAGATTATTTGAACGAATGTTTGAAGCGCTTCATCGAGGTGATTTTATTTCTTCAATTTCAAAATATGTTCATCGTTACACAGAGAGCGATGAAAAAACTTTAACGTTTTCTGATTATACCTTGGTTATAAAAGATTTGACCATGAGCACTGTGAACACTTTTGATTTGTCATAAAGAAAATTTACAAGCAATTACTTCTGCGGAGGATGTTTATTCTCAGCGGAGAAGGGTGTTTTTTTATTTTGGATAGACAAATGTGAATGTTTATTTGGTCAAAATTCGCCATGTTGTTCCGTAGCATGAGCGATTTTGCCAAAATGGGAGGACAGAAGAACTTTTGATAGGCTTGTCAAAGTTATGACGTCTTTTCGATGATAAACGCAGATGCCAACGGATATAACAATAACACTGATGAATCTTTTTTCGCACATTTTTCTTTACTATTACAAACGTTTCTCAAAAGCAATAAAAGTCGTGTCTGCAGAGCTAAAATGTGGACCATTCTTCTCTCGGAGTTTTCTGGTGTTTCTGAAAACTCTTTTCAAAAAACTTTTGAATAAAATTGTCCATAAAAAATATGCGAAGTGGTCGACTTTAGCTAGCAAAAATTATTGTCTGCACAAGAATCTTTCAGATATCAAAATCAAATGGTTTTCTTTAAATATGCAGATCAGCAAACATTTAATGTTTTTTTAGGTCACCTTGTATGTATAGGTATATTCTTATGCAAGATTCTTGTACAATAAAAATTGGATAATCTTTGACATGCTACCATAAGTCATGCACTAGGCCGATTACGATGATTTAAGTTGATCTATGTCAGAGGAACTAAACTAGTAGAAATAATTTTGGGCGATCTTTTTCGACGTTTGTGCTTATGTTATAAACGATTTTTGAAAAGGTTTTGATATCACAGAAGCTCGAAAACATTGAAAAACGTTTATCAAATATCTGAAGCTTTAGAGCACACATGGACAAAAGAGATTCCCGCCACCTTGTCCGCGAATTTTTTTTATTTATAAAATTTTAATTCATTTAAAGAGTGTAATCCTGATTGGTATCCTCAGTCTTAATTAAGTCAGACAGCCTAATCAATGCAATCATCAGACAACCTAAATATTTGTTTATGATACTGCGATAACCCGCCAAAAAGAAACTGACTTATAAGAAACCATAAGCTGATTTTTGGCAAAAAATTAAAAATATTTTTTGAAAATTGAGTAAAAGAGTTTATTTCAATGATGGAAATCATTTCAGATTCCAGAGGAAAATTACTGTGACTTTTTATCACATTAATGTTAGCATATAGCAGCCCAACTCTAAGAAATCAGACAGGCTGATTTTCAAAAACCATTTTCTTTTTTGGCGGGTTCTTTCTATATAGTATGGTGACTTCTACAACGATTTTTTGCCGAAAAAGCAAGGAGAATGATTTGTGGTTATGTTATTTGTTTTCAGGCTGATATAGATAAAAAATCTAATGATTTAATCTTTTGCAGGTGATGTTTTAATAACAGTGGCAACAGGATTTTTGACGGACGATCAAGAGAAACGAGCAGGGCTAGTTCCGACACATGCATATGCTGTGCTCGATATCAGGAAAATAAAAGTATGTTTTAACTCTTGAAAGTTACTTTACTTCTTAAAAGTAATCAGAACCCCCATGAAATTTCTTGTAGCTGTGAACATTAGTAGACGGTGCGCACACATAGGTAAATTTAACAGCTATTTTGCTTATTCTTTGGAATGAAGTTTTTCATGCATAATTGTTGTTGTGCAATAAAACCCCGCCAACAAGAACATACTTTCTTTAAAAATACAATGACTATGTTCTTATGAAGGTGATATTCTTTCTGTTTTTAGGGTTTTGTTTTTATTCCAAGGGTATTTTGTGTCCTTTTCTGACTACAATGAAAACAAAGCTTCACAATTGCGGGATGGTTGCATTCTTATCATTCTTAACTAACATCGCACGACTTACTTAACCATTAAAAATTGTCTGATATTTGTGAAATTGAAGATGTCTGGAATCAATTTATTTTTGTTTCTGTACATGACTACTGTGTGATGTTAGTTTAGTTCTTAAACTACAGTAGTAAATTACTATTACATTTTTCTTTTTGAATGAAGGACGAATTCGGATTTTTGGATTATTTTTTTTTTTGCATTAAAAATTGTTTAATATATTTGTTTAATGTTAAAAATTAGTAGCACTTGGAAACATTTCTGGAAACACTTAGAAATGTTTCTCTTTCAACTTCAAAATCGTTTATTTTAAAAGACAAAGCAATAGCCTGGAAATGCTTAGCAAAGTTGTCAACATTTATGATGGTATGGTGTATAGGTTTAATTCCGAAACAGTGTTTTTGTAACTTTGGCAGATTTGAACAAATCGTGTATGGATTGAATTCTAAAACATTGTTTATGTGCATGTGCACAGCTGAACATCTTATTGTTTTTTTCTTCAGGGTTTGCGACTCTTGCAATTGAAAAATCCTTGGAATCATTTAAGATGGAAGGTATCTTTATTCTGTTCTTATTTTAATGCTATAGCTACTTTTTATAAGTTTTCTAAATCACTTGAAAAAATTTGCATTGAGTCAATAGAAACCTTTTCAAAATTTTAGACCTGTAGATAGCATTTTAAAGCTTATCGTCTCAAATAAGGCAAATTAATCGTTGATGTTAACAAATTGTTTGGATCTATCATTCATCTTAACCGTTAGATTACATTTTTGTCGTGATTTTTTAAACAAGCTACCAAGATTAATAACTTCATACAGTTATTGTGCCGCAACGGAGGAGCGAAGCTTCGTTACTATGCGTGCTATATTGACTAAACAAAACCAAGGACTATGAGACAGAGGACTATATATCTGTGTGTCGCATGATAAGTTGTGAACTAATAAAAGCTTTCCAAGAAGTCTTGCCTTGGACCTTGGACCTTGGACCTTGGACCTTGGACCTTGGACCTTAGACCATTAGACCATGGAAACCCGGGACAATGCCCCAAACCGATGACTACCAGCTCACTAAATTTCAGGAGTCAGAAAATAAAATAGCATGTCTGTTGCGCAATCTATCCAAGCTTAAATTTATTCGCAGCACCATTAAACACGGTGAACAGCGCATTAACATAAAACAACAAAGAAGAAATATGCTTTATTTAATTTTTGTTGAATTTGTTTCAGGGAAAATACAGCGAAACTGACTCGGAGAGCTGGACTCCTGAACTGCTTCGAGCGTTAGATTACGATCGACTTAATGCTCTTCAAAATGATAATGGTGAGTTAGTTTCAATTCATGCGAAAAATATATCTTATAGAAAATAGCATTGAAAGAAAGTTTGCGAAACCGTGGGCTTTGAGAAACCCGAGTTTCCTAATTCCTTGTATCCCTGTGCCATGTAAACGTGTGGCGTAACAATAGACTTATTACAAGAGTAACAGTTTCGCTCCTCCGCCATATATGCCCCAGACATATACAGCAACAATAACGATGGGAAGCGAAAATCGAAGGGTCTTGTGTAGTAAGACTAGCGCATCAACAACAACCTTCCTAATCCCTTCTATCCCTGTGCCATGTAGACGTGTGGTGCAAAAACGACAACCCTCACGGGTACAGGGACACATGGAAGAGTAAAATGCTATTAAAATTACAACTCGTACTTCTAAAGCCAATGGTGAAATAAAACAAGCGATTTTGACTTCAGGCAATAAAAGAAAGAATAGATTTCACAGCAAACCAAATCGCAAAAGCATATAGCCGCGAACAGGTTCTTTTCGCTTATTTAGGTCTTTTTAAATTAATTCTGGACTGTGAAATCTGTTCTTAATTAGCACTTCTTGTTATCTTGGAGGTATCATGCAATCTTGCAATTTATTGGTGTGTGTAGTCGGTGCAGTGCTGGGGAGATGGGGAACAGCCAAAAGGTGCCAATATTGGGTTATTTTCTGAAATGAAATTACTTTATAACATTTTGAGCAAAGATTTGTTTATAAAAGGTGGAAATGAGAATGGTTAATAAAAATTGGATACTACTATATTCAAACTCAATGAAAATATAATCAAAATTTGGGTTCCATTCATTAATTCTCTCCTCGACCATGCGTAATTTTCATTGATTGATTGATTGATTGATGGTTAAAGTAAATTACAAATGTAATTTTTATTTCATCGTTTCAGGTGTGTTTTGGATAAATTGGGAATCGCTATGCCACTTCTATGATGTATTTTACATGAATTGGAATCCAAGATTATTCAAATATAAATTTTCAATTCATTCGTAAGTGCTCAGCAATATCAACCAACGAAATTTGCATTCCCTTCACAGGGCTATGGGTTCTTTTTAGGATCTTTAAATTGCAAAGGATGTCAACGTCGCATCTGATACGAGCTTAGAAACTTTAGTTTCATGACTAAATTCTGAAGTGGAAAATTCTGACATGACTGAAAGAATATGAGCTGATGGTTAATACTAGCAGAGGAAACAGAGGCAAATTTTGTAACAATAAATTTGTAACAAAGTTAACACACTAATTTCAATGCGATTATCCCTCGAGAACAAAACCAAACTTTCTCAACTGGAAAATGAAACCAAACAATGCTGCGGAGGAGATGTTTTCATTTTCCAGTTGAGAGAGTTCGCCATGTTCTCGAGAGATCATCGCTTTGAAACCAGTATGTCAATACCACTATTGTTGCAAAATTTGCCTATCCTGGCGGAGGAGAGTTTTGAGGCTACTTGCAGGCTAGTAAATACTGGAAAAACAAACTATTGTTTTTTCGACCTTCTGAGGCAAAACATTCACATGACCTTCTCTCAATTAAGATTAAAAGAAAGAATAATCCAGCAAGCTTGAATTAGAATGTAAAATAAATATCTATTATAAAATTTTACCCCAATTTGGAAATATTTCAAACTTTCTTTCGCTCGTCAGTGGCTCACCATTGTAAATCGCTGCTTTTTGCCTCCTTAACAACATGATGCTTGAAAGAGGCCTATTATATGACCAACTACAACATATCCTTATGGCATTAATGTTTCGTAAATTCGTAATGTTTCTTGCTTTGGCTTTACCTCGTTCGGAAGAAAATAAAAGTTTATTTTGCTGCTTTATCATTTGATTCGTGTCTTTCTTGACCTTTGTTTGTTGAAGCATTGATGATGTGTATTCGCGACTGTAACATGTAGAATGCTAAATCTTTAGAAAACAAATGCGTGAATTTATTTTTATTTTTATTGAACAGAAATTGGCAGGCGGGGGATGGACCAATCAAAGATTCCTACAACATAGGTAAGAATGCTAAATTCTTTTCTCTATTTTAGAGTTGCTTTATTTGCTAATACGAATTATTTTACGTTATTAATTCAGATAGCATTCTCAATATGACATGTAGTCAACCATTTCACATGAACTCATTCCATAATTCCTACCAAGTTTGCTGCATCCACAAGGCCTTGTTTTGTATTATCTCGCCCTATGCGCTCTGTCCGGGACTCATAATATTATTGTACCAACCAACAAGGGCAAATTTTGTAACAATATGTAAATTGACATGTAACAATATGTAAATCAAAGCGAATTATCAAGCAAAAATTCAAAACATGGCTTAATTTTTGCTTTGATTTGTTCGTCTATCGGCCATATGGCCCTTCTCGAGGTGAGAGGGTTAAACGTTTGGTGAGAGAAATTGATTTACGACCAACTATATGACTATCTGGACAAAAATAAACTTCTGTTTTGTGGCCAATCAGGTTTTAGAGCACTGCATTCCACTGTAACTTGCTTGCTCTCTGGCACAAATGACTGGCATATTAATATTGAGCGTGGAAAATTTACAGGAAATATTTTCATTGATTTAAAAAAGGCTTTTGATACTGTGGATCATGCCATACTTATTCAAAAACTATCTAAGTACGGAATTCAGGGTCTTGAACTTCAATGGTTCAAAACGTATCTCAGCAATAGGCATCAATTCACTAAGGTTAATGGAGTGGAATCTGAAATCGGAAGCATCAGCTGTGGTGTTCCACAAGGCTCTTGTTTAGGTCCACTACTCTTCCTAATCTATATAAATGATCTGCCATTCGCCTTGAAAAACTGCAAAGTAACGATGTATGCTGATGATACTAGCATATCCTATTCCTCCAAGAGCATTGAGGATCTTACTGAAACGCT
>JAYJMH010045806.1:0-14335 GCA_036873815.1 Phacellophora camtschatica
AGGCCTCTACTTAAATCCAGTGGTGACGAGATTGAGTGGCAGGGAGGTGCAATATCAATAGGACCTTTATGTTAAATATACAGAAAAGGGAAAACGATGCTTCTTCAATTTATCAATTATATATAATAGATTTACCTTTTTTCTAAAATACAAATAAATCTTTCCCTTTTCTAAATAAAAAAGTTCGTTTTCTTTCACCATAGAACATCTAACCGGACCATTATGGAATCAAGGTCTTTCGATCTTTTAATGCTATCCCTGCCGCTCCCGTTTAGGGGTACGTGGTTATACAATAAATTTATATGTAATTTTAACTATTGTAATCAAATCATTTATGCATATATGTAATATTTCATCCTTTTTCTTGTTTTTGTTTTTAGAAAATATATTGTAAACTTTTAATTTAGTGGCACAATGATACATACATACATAGATACATAATCAGCCACAAGGCCTCACCCTATAAAGGCCTTCGAAATGCATTCATACCAACACATACATAGATTTTTCTCTTCCCTTAGAAGCGTTACCTATTGAGTTCCCCAAGGCTCTGTATTTGGCTCTTTCTGATTTCTACCAATGATCTACCTAAAGTATCTAAAGATATATGAAGACTGCAAGAGACTGCTAATTTTATTTTGAGATTGCAATTGAATATAGCTAAAATAAAAGGGGTAGTCCTTTTGTCCTTTTGTCTATAGGCTTGCATATCCTCTCTGCGGCTCTGCTCCCCTATCAAATAAGAACAGTGTGTGTGTACTTACTCCTTGTGACAAAAGTAAGCGATCTTTTTTCCTTCAAAACATTGACTACTTCATCATGAATAGATTCATCCAATATCATTCCATTGACTTTGAGAATCTCGTCACCAATCTATGATTCAAAATTACTCTTCAAAACAAGATACAGGGTAATCAAAAACAGGGTAATCAGGTGTTTCAAAAGCTACATAAATTTGATTTTGATACCTATTTAACAACTTCATTTTCATGCACTCATAAAACAAATAAAATTACATTTACAAACCATTATTCATTTAGTCATTTATATCATTTATATGTGATGTAATCGTAGCTGAAAAATCTACTTCCAAGCTATAGTTTTTAAATACCGTGATACTATTTCTCCTTACTGGTACACAGTAACATGATGATCAAAAGATTCCTCAGTGACGTTTCTAACCATCTGAAATGGCGTGAATGAATGGACAAAAATCAATTTGAAAATATGTTTAGCTGTTTAACAGTATGTATCAAAACCAGGTCCCACATCACCTGATCGTTCAACACATCGTCAATCATCATAAAAACGACAAATTTCACCAATTTCCAAAAGTTTTTAGCATAAGCAACTTTCATCCAAAGCCTTTCCTTTTATTGTCACAGTATCAAAAGTTCTTCATGGCCTTTCCGCTATTGCTATAATTAAAAAAATTTCCTAATCTTCAGTTTGTTTTTCCAAAGGCTGACAAAAGGTAATCTATGTCACTTTACATATCTGAAAAAACATTTTGATACCTTGCGGGAATAAAAATTTTCCAAACGTCGTTTTGCAAAATTTAAATGATACCGTTTCCTATGTCGCACTTTTACGTGAACTCATTCTAAGTCTCTAACGTTCCCAAATCTAAGAGCCTATTTACAAGGATAGCGGTGATGCTCGTAGTATCAGGATGATCTTAGCACCCAAAAAGTTGAGATAATTTCATTAAAGTTGAGGGAGATGCGAATAATCCTACAGCTAAAATGATCCTGCCAACCAAGGACAGATTTTATAACAATAGTGAAATTGACACACAATTTCAAAGCGATTAGCCATCGAAGACAAAGTGAGTTCTCACAAGCAAAAAATTAGAACAAACAAAGCCGTGTTTTGATTTTTTGCTTGAGATAATTCGCTTTGTCTTGAATGCCTGATCGGTTTGAACATGGCGTGTCAATTTCACTATCGTTATGAAATCTGCCCTTGTTGCTGGAGTTAGGATGATCCACCCTCGTCCTAAACAACGCAACACCTGAAACTCCCTGCTCAGCTGCACGATATTTTCAACGGTAACAAAAAAAATTGCTTACACGAAGACCAGAAACATGAGCAGCCGATCCAGGCATGATTGATGTGACGTAAATTCCAATACCATGCTCTTTGCCTAGAACATAATTTTAGCCATTATGCTTCAAGTATAAAACATGATCTCAAATTTGTCTTACCAAAGTCCCAAAAATTATCTCTAAAATTGTGCGTTGCTTGAAGTGACCTTCTCATTGCCTGAGTTGCAGGGCTGAAAAAGTGTGCGACCATGCGACCACCGGTCGGAGGCAAGTTTCGAAAAAAAATTTCTGAGGAAGAACTTTGAAAATTTTCAATACTTATGATTTAATAAAATAAAATAATTCTTAATGCTAGATTGATTCGTTTATATTTTGTAAATAGCCGATTAATAAAACACTAAAGTCCTGTTTACATTACAGATTACATAGATTACAGATGACAAAAAACACACCCATGTCTGAACAGGAAAATTGTGTATTTTACTCACGAGTTAAATTGCTTATACTTTGCAAAGAGCCAACCAATGTAATTGTTTTCAAATGTAAAAGCTTACCTCCTTTAAATCTAAAGCCAAGCACTTCGGTCCCATGTCGTTTTAAATGAACTATCCTCTCGCCAGTTCTGTTGATAACGGTTACAAATGAATTAATTTCATCCTTTAAGAAAACATTTTAATTAAAAACCCTCAATAGATTTTAAAATTCCACCTTCAAGAGACTCTGATCTTGAATTCTGACCAAAACAACAGGGGGAAAGTAGGTTAATTTAGGGATGGGTAACCTCTAAACTCGAGTATCTAAGTCGTTTCTAATCACAAACTGCCATTAATAGAGTATAATTTTAATTACCTTGCTCCTTCAGTGAGTTTATCATAAGCAAACAAGTGCTCTTGTGGTATCAAAGATCTAAAAGAATAGACAACACAGAAATACTCTATTACATACTCTGTCTGTTATTTACTAGGCTCTGTGCACACTTTAAATATATAACATGACATATATTTAACCTCTTTGCTTCAAATAAAAACAGTTGTGGTAAAATTCCTAGCAAGCAGCAGAGTTCTTTAAAATGTGAACTGTAAAATTAGGAACACCCACAACTTCTATATTTCAGGTATTTCCACACAACAGATACGACAGAGAAATTCTATCCTGCAAAATTTTGCATAGAATGGAGAGAAAAATTTCACATAACACAAAGTAGCCCAGAAATTACTTTCTACAACCATCATAGCGCTTCTGGATGGTTGACTTGTCACATGTCTGAGTATGTCTCTTTCCTAGTCCACAATCCCCCCTCAGAGGGGTACTTAGCATATTCTTGGTGTGAATGGGTTTGAAGGCAATGAATTCTCTAAACATGGGGTATGATTTTTATATTTAATATATCAAAAACTATGTTAAAATTTGTTTAAAAGCTTTTTTTATATTCTTTAAAACGTTTTGAAAAAAAATAAAATTCCTAAAACTTATAAAATAAAAATTGTGTGATTTCTTGAAAATTGTTCAGAACTAAAACTCCTAAATTTCAAATGAAATAAATATTTCATAGCACGTACCTTATTTCTTTGAACAGTGGATATTTCTTTGAAGTATCCAAAACAATCTTCAAATCCCTGACCAGCTTTTTTATCTTTCTTGACCTAAAATTGAGGGAAAGGTTGAAAAGGAGTAAATTGTAAATTTTTTAAATCAAATACATTAACTTTATTTATTTCTGCTAAACAGGCAAATCCTCTGCAAGTTTCATTTTGCAGGGGTTAGCACATACAAACCAAGTTAATTCAAAAGATAGACTTTCGTTGAACTGTCTTGGGTTAATATAAAGTTCTGCCTGTATTTCTTCCTGAAAATGTCATATTTTACATTGATTGTCACAATGGGCCATTTGACCCTTCCCGGGCAGAAAGGGTTAAGCCAGAAACTTTGGAAGTAAAAGAAAATTTTAACAAAAAGAGTCAAGCCAAATGTAACTTTAATATTCTTTATTGCAGCACAAGTAGAATAAAACTAAGTTGATAATTGACAAATCCAATCAATTGGTAAACACCAGAAGCCAGATTCATAGCCTTACTCGTGATAGTTCCTGAGGGCTTCCAACAATCTTCCTCTTTCACCTTCATTCTCAAGCATCAAATTTACCTGCAAAATGAGGAAAACAAATTTAGCATGCAATTACGATAACTTATAAATTATTAAACCACGAGCTTCAGAATTCAAATTTGAAATTAAATATGATTTCTTGAGAAATCTCTCCTACCATAAAAAGTTACATCAGTTTTTGTTCATTGAAATTATATTCAGATGATTGAGCCAAACCCCATCAGCTTTATACTGTAAATATACTTTTACAACTTGCACAAAATGGAAAATCTAAATATCTAGAAAACAAAGTTTAGAACTAAAGGAATTAGAGTAAAACAAAGAATATTTTTATTATATTTTCTCTAATATATTAAACACTGCAATTTGCAAATTGCCATGCCAATATTCTTCCTATACTTCCTACTGTATACTGTGTGGGAGCAATGATTCATTTTTTTTCTATTCTCATGTTAAAAATTACAACAATAACTAAGTTATAAACAACGATACCACAAGGAGCATGTAAATGTGGCCTTTTAGATTAGCATAAGGTTACAAATTAAGGACTAAAAGTTAAAATACACATGATTACAAAAATTTAAGTTGTATGCAAGAACATTATTACGAGAGGAAACAACGTGAGATAAAAATATGCACAAAATTCTATGCCTGGAAATTTACATGAAACATTCTGAAATGTCAATTAAATTTAATAAAATTTAATGTTGCTTTGAGAATGTCCTTAATAGATTAAGGTAATCTATCATTATCACCATTTAAAATAATTTATATAGAAGCTCTTTATTTGAAAACTTCTGTTATTCCACAATTTTGTAGCTATTAGTATATAGTGCTGAGAAGAAGCATTGTGTATGCATTCAAAGCAGAAAGAAATGCTCCACACCTTCAACACCATCACTAATTGGGTGTAAAGTCTTAATGGTTTCTTCGAAATTATGTTTAAATTTATGGAAGTTGAGCAATTCAATCCAACATGTAATTGAGTGAAGCATTTCAGAAGTGGACAGCCTAAAATCCCTATATTTTAGATCTGTTAAAACAAAAACTAATGAAAAGAGAACAGAAAACAAGACTTTTGCGGGGAGCATTTTTAGCCAAGATCCTTTACTTTACAATCCCTATTAACTATAGAAATCTCTTCTGTTATCTCACATCTCACAAATAATAAATACAATTCATAAAGAAACCAACCTTCAACAAAAAATCTGTCGCAGAAACAGGAAGATCAATAGAAATCCCACTTCCTTTCTGTTTTCCAAACCTCTTAGGAGTAGCAAATCTAAATGCTCCTTGCACATCATCAAAAGGTTCATTCAGACTAGTTGCATCACTGTCTATTGCTTTAATATTATCCATAATTGTAATTTAACTCTAAGAATTGGACTCAATTTAAATCATTTTGCATAACTTGCAGTATGAAAGTTCATGGTAAAAAACTATTTGGTTTCACAACATTCTGAATACTGAATGTCAATATAAACAAATGCAGGGGGTATTGATTTTGTGATAGGTGAATCAAAAATTTAAAGAAAACTTTATGTTCAGATGTACAGACATTGCATGGAAAGATATCACTCCCTTATTCTCCAAATTTTTCATTTTTCTTTTGACAAATCATTGTCAAAAATTTCAAAAAACTTATTAAATTAATCTTCAGTTTGAAAAATGGGGTGGTGCTTTTCAATGTAACAACACCCTGATCAAATCAATTGTGGCTTAGCCTACACATACATATTTTAAGAATAAAAGCAGGTAATAGAATAAAAGGTTATATACACAATTAGACAATTTAGCAGGTATGAATCATAAATCTTTTCTATACCATAATAAATTTATGATTTTTATGAAAACATCATAGGTGTGTCATTTAAAGTCCTACATTTTGTTTCATTCACAGTGGCCTTGTCAGGAAAGAGTGACACTGTACACTCCTGAGGAAACAATAGGGTATTTAAAAGGCAATTTAGGAACAAAAGAAAGTGCACAAAAGATCTGAGCACTCACCTTCAGACTGGTCAAAGGCCAGAATATAAACAGAAAACTATGGCCAAAATTTTTCAATTAAATTCAATGAAAAATAATTCAACTGATTTTTTCAATTTTGTAAGTACTATGGACTTGAACCTTTTTGTTTTCTGATCCAAAACCTGGCATAAAAAATGTTTTGTTTTCACTGCAGTTCAGAGGATGAAACTGTTCCAAATTCAATTCCTAATCCTTTTCAAAACAAATTGTTTCTTTTGTTTCCCTAAAATATGGCACAAAAATGCAGTGGGTTTCGTATTATTTATTCATTAGAAAAAAAGGTTAAATTTAGATTTTAAAACCATTCCAGCAGAGAATACTCAAAACCCCAAACGCAAATAGTTTTTTTTTCAATTTAATCCTTCTATTTATCATTAATATACTAATTTTTAAGTTAGGAAAAAAGTTGCATTTATTTAATTCCGACTCTGACTCTGGGTTCAAATACACCGGTATAATACCATACTCTGGACCAGTCCGGTCGCCGGTTGTTACGTGTAGCTGTAATGATGTGTAGAGCGTAAACATGTTTTGTTGACATGCAAAAAATTTAACCTGCTAAAATTAATAAATCATGTCTTTCTTTTTATCGCATCATTATATTAAGACAAGTCAGCATCTTATGAATAGATAGGAGCCCGTCGCGATTGTATTGCCAAAAAAGTAAAAAGCGATAAACTAGTCTAGTAGTGGCCCAGTGGGCGGCTAAAAAATAAAAAGATAGCTTTATTTAGGCCCATTCAATCCATCATCCATCCCACGCACAAACAAATTAAAGTGACAAAAAAGTCCAAAAAAAGAAATTTTAACATTTGTGATCAACCTTGCTTCGAAACTGTTGTGCCTGGACAGCAATCTCATTTTGCTCTTCTAGCGTTGCCATGCCTCTCTTCAAACTGGCTCATCTTCTAATTTCAAGTTCCATCGTTGATTTTCATTTTCTTTTGCTTTTTGTTGTTGTTCTTTTTCAGGAAAAAAAGTGCTCAAAATTAAGGTGGGGTGAAAGAATAATGAAAGGTGGTGGTTTTTAAAAATTATTTTTTACATTATTATTTGATTATAAATTATTTGATAACACCATTGTCATAAGAAAAAAACTTATGACTATGATTACACTCTTTTTTATAAGAACCAGATAATTTTTTCCGAGGCTCCTTGATATTCTAAAATTTCTAAGAATTTGTAGCCTACGTACAGGCTGCGTACAGCCTGCGTACGGTCTGTACGCAGGCTCAGAATTTGAGGCTGAAATGTTCTTAAATTGTTTTTATTTTGCATGGATTAATTTCTTCTGTACTTTTATCATAACTGATGATTCTTCTGTAATATTATCCTAAAAGCAGTTTTTCCTGCTTTCTTTCAACAATACATAGGGTAGAGAGCGTGTGTTTAGTATCATTTGTGTTTGTACAGTAATGTGCATAGAAAGTAACAGTCGCCGAAAATTTCAGAATTCTAAATGTGGTGTTGAATTTTTTGGAAATGTTGGATCCGAGGCTGAGCATGTTCTTATTTTTTTTTATGATTCCAGCCTCAATGTTCCTATAAAGTGTGTTCTTCTCAGAATTAGTTAATACAAGAGTTGACACAGCTGCAGAAAATCGCAAAAATTTGTCATGTTTACAAGGAATTTCCAAGATAGGATTTGGCACTGTCCATAATAATAAACGATTTGCTGTATGTTTATGCTTTCAATATACGTTCAAATGTTGAAAGATGACCGCCATTGACTGCAGAGACGTTTTTTGTTGCTAAAATCCACCTTTTCCTTATTTGTCATTGTTCTCTGGTTGCCTTTCAGTCGTTTTCGCTCTTTTTAGACCAACCACTTCCAGACGGTTCCGCGGTCCCTGCCATACCCGATGTGTACACACGCAAAATGTTGATGCATGACCACTAGCGCCACTTTTGACCCAAGGATCTCACAAAAAAGCGAATTGATTTGTTGCATTATTACAAGCTTTAAAACAACAAGGATATTCTAAATAATATAAAGAAAACTGAAAGACTTTATTATCATCTAAGATGAAAGACAAAACAGTTTTGAGACCTTCTATATAAATAAAGGTCAATGCGGCATCGCACACGAGTATATGAAACGAGTTGCTTCACCCTTTTACCCCTGGAAGGGCCATTAGTCAGCAGAGTGAAACACATTATATGCAGGGGGAAGCAAATTTGAAAAATTTCCACTGATCGCAGGACTATTATCAAGAGTTTTTCTCAACAATCATAAAGTTGATTGCTTGTGTTACAAACTGCATAAAGATAAAGAGTTACATGCATGATTTATGTTAGTTACATGCATGATTTATGTTAGTTACATGCATGATTTATTTTAGTTGAAAGTAAATCCGTGTGTAAAAACTTACGAGGGTGTTATGCGAGTTATTTCTACCGATGTGGTGAGTTAATTCCCTTTTTTGGTGCAACCAAACTACAAACTTTGGGTAAAAAAGTAAAATGGGACATAATAAATTTGGATTTTGACAAAATTAAAAAGCTATTTTCAAGAATTTGTATTCGAAAATTTTGAAACTTTGAGCTTTACGAACAATCATAAAATGTCTGAACTTTTTCCGATATGCAAATACCGTTCTGTTATGGAGTATGGGCTGATATCCATAAACGGAACTTGGAAAGCCCACATCCAGAATTTTAAGGTATAAAACAAAAGTTAAAAGTTTTAAAATCAATCCACTAAACCAAAAACAAAAAACTGTTTACCAGAAGAGAATTTTAGTCTTTTACTTGCCAGTCAATTTATTTACATTGAGAAAATAGCCAATCAATTTACAATGTTTATGAACATGTTACAAAAATTCAGTAAAATGATTGGTTAATTTCAAAATGTAAGCCAGTAATTGCAGGATCAAATGCTAGATTCTCCAATGTTCATAAAATGTGTTGTTACAACGTACAGCCAGAGAGATATTACTGGCAAAATGTGTTCTACAACCCAAGAGAATTTAGTCTTTTATCTCCCAGTCGATTTGCTTACATTTAAAAAATAGCCAATCAAATCGTATTATTTACAAACATGTGATAGAAATTCAGCGATGTGATTGGCTAATTTCAAAATGTAAACATTATCTTATAGATACAAGATTCTCCCGTGCCATATGGTCGAAATAGAAACAAATCACACGTGATTTAATTAAAAATATCCTAAGTTGCCTCCGCTAGCTCTCTATATCATTAGTGTTACTATGTTCGCCATTTTGAAGTCTGTCTTCTACAGAAATGTCGTAATTGTCAGAAGTCTGTAATTGTTGAGCCCACGCTCTCTCGTCTATTGTTGGAAGCGAAGATCCCCGAAATGTTGATGACTAAAATGGAAGCATAAAATATGTCTTTAGCAAATAGAACAAACTCGACAAGTATGAACATGAATAGAGTTCTCCCTCGATTAAATTATTTTTGTCTTTTTGCTCTAAATAAAATTCGGAATCTTAGGAAATTGTGATCATTTTTCGCCACATCCAAAAGAGTAAATTTTAATACAATCGACTCCGGTTAAGTCACTCCGCTTATAGTCATACTCCGGTTATTATCACATCACCACTGTTTCCTAAATTTACCTCTGGTCAAACAAACCCATATAAATGAATTCCGATTAATGTCACACTCCGGTCAAGCTTTTCTTGAAAATATTTTGTGTGACTTAACCGGAGTTGACTGTATAAAACAAGTGACAGGAGCTCCTTTTTCGACATCAGGCTCAGCTTCAGTTCCCCCTCGATTAAATTATTGTTGTCTTTTTGGATCTAGATAAAATTCGTGTTCTTAGAGAATCGTGATCACTTTTCGCCACACCCAAACAGAGTAAATTTGAGTACGAAACGAGACTTCAAGGTAATCTACATTCGTGTCTCGAAAATTTACAGCAAAAAAATTAAACGAAGAGCAAGGGCGAACAGTTGAAATCTGATGAAGAGCAAAGTCTGAAAGGTTGTCTAATTTACAGATATTCATTGTCATATTTTTGGTGCTAATATAAAGGAATTTACGATATATATTGAGTACATCAACGGTATTCTTGTAAAATATTCTTGACAGCGTACTATTCACATTAAAGTTTATGTTCCTTTCCACGAAAATATGACTCACCAAGAGAGATTAGGAAGTTGTCTCTTTGAATTTTCAACCGTGAAATGAGCTGATTTTACAATGTATTCTGAGAAAATAAATTCACGACGCCAAAAATTGTTAAGTTTGCAAAATGTGTAATTTGTTGCATATCGTAAAAAGAAAACCAAGCTCCAAAGTAAAATCTATTTCTGGTGTATTTTCAAGCATGCTTTATAAGATTTACCATAAAATATCTAGCCTGAGGTCAGGCTAACAGAAAGAAAATTAAATCGAGAAAATGTTCGTTTTTCCTCATTTTCTTCATTTTTCCATTTTGTTTTGTTTTGTTTCGTTTCGTTTCGTTTCGTTTCGTTTCGTTTCGTTTCGTTTCGTTTCGTTTCGTTTCGTTTTTTGTTTTGTTTTGTTTTTTGCTTTGTTTCTTCTTGTTTACGTAGGGCCTGTTCGAGGACTATAAAATATCACAACTGTCATATTTCAAAAGAAAGTTTGCCGTCGTAACTTCGCGTTCCTGTCGTCCATCGTAAACTCCAAACAGTCGATACTTTAAAAACGGCGTACTACATGCAAGAAACATCGTTTTTCGTTAGTATTCTGGGATCCAGTCATGAAAAATGGCCTTGAGTTGCCGGGATTATTTTCTCCAAACAAAGAGACCCTGACAAATTCAAAATTAATTTCGTCTCCGCAGTTAATAATACTTTGGTCTAACTGTTCATTGTTCCCTTGCGTAAATTAAGTAAAGAAATTCAACGTACCATTGGTGAGCCACCAAAGATACCATAGCCAGTAGGAGAGCAAAACGGAGTAGCAGTGGGCATGCCTCTTTGAGGTGCTGCGATTGGTTGCGCCCTCGTCGGGACACCAAACAAATCAGTATTATTGTCCATAGCGGAAATTTCTTCTCTGCCCAAAGATGACATTTGTTGTGTTAGATTCAGAACACTCTCGTACTCAACATTAATTATGACATATAAAGGATCTGAAAATGCAATCATTTGAAACATTGAAGTTTTCATCACAAAAAAAATATCAGAAAATTCTGCTACAAAAGATGCAGTTTAGAGTATTAATTTTGCTCACAGAATTACACTTGTAAGCAGTAACTAGTAATAGTAGTTGAAGCAAAAATAGTAATAACATCATATACAGTAATCATGTATATATACATGATT
The DNA here is from genome assembly GCA_036873815.1 of Phacellophora camtschatica. Taxonomy (NCBI): domain Eukaryota; kingdom Metazoa; phylum Cnidaria; class Scyphozoa; order Semaeostomeae; family Ulmaridae; genus Phacellophora; species Phacellophora camtschatica. The sequence continues at coordinate 11,444 of JAYJMH010045806.1, forward strand.
ACAAAATATACATAATAAACGTTCGATTATTTTGCTCATGTCAATGTCAATTTTGTAAACAAATATGACGGAAAAACAAAGTGCTTCCAAATTAATTGCCAGCATCTTAATAAATGAAATGCTAGAGGAACATACAGCCTACGTACAGCGTATAGAAGACGATGAATTTGAATTAATGCTTGCGGAATTATGAAAATATTGGTTCAAATTAATTTCTCTTGTAATCATGTATATATAAAAATCCGAACAGTATATGATATTTATATTGACAAATGTTACCCTACAATATATTCTAACACATTGTAAAGTAATTCTATAAAATGGCAACCCTCAATTTTGGTTCAATACAAAATAGGCATTAGATAAATTTAAAAAATATATTGCTAACAATATAAAAGTTTCCTCTGGCCTGTGAATAGATTACCCCTGATTCAGAAGTTTAAATGTGACGAGTAATTAAAATATTTTCGGACGGAAAAATCCGAACAGTATATGTTTGAACAGAAAATCGCAAACAATCTGTTGATTTCTCGCCTGAAGTAAACTCTTGAAAATAACTGAAAATCTACATGTTTCTGAACTTTTAAATCACAGTGACTAATAAATATTTAAAAAATATTATTATAATGGCTATTAAATCACCTTGTTTTGTTGACCGGCCTTGCTTGGCAAACAGATGACTTGGCTTGCCAATTTTTGTTATGTGAATGAAATCTGTTCGACAGGACTTAGACCCCCAGTAACACTATGGAGGATTGTTATTTTTTGGAACTGGATTAGCATCCCATAAAAAGAACGACGCCGCTGCGTTGGTGTAACTACTCTGAAACCAGCAAAGATGGAACGATACTGGAACTTATTACATAATCGTTTGTTTGGCTTCTCCACCTAAACTGATACCCCATTTTTTCAAAACATTTTTGATTATTACTAGTAAGATACACGTATGTGTTACTAGTATGTGTAGCTAGTAAGATACACGTAACATTATTACCGGTAACCAACTGTTGTACATAAACAAACAAAGACGGAAGAATAACAATCGGACTAAACTTACTAAATCCTAGTTTGTTTGCCTCCTCTGGCATAACCGATACCCCCGTTCTTTCGAGAAAATCCCTACTGGTAACCAATAAGAAAGCAGTCTTTCGCTTTGTTGAAATATCATTGGTGTGCACCCAAAATGTCAAAGTAACAGGTCGGTATTTTAACTGTTTATTTATGAGGCCCACCCTGAGCAAATTGGGCAAAGTAGCCATAGTTAAGGTGGGAGCAAGCGGTAACGAAATATATATATATGTATTAATAACGTGAATAAAGCTACAGTTATCCTTGTTGTGTTACCAAATGGTCATCAGAGGTTACATAACCGATGTGCAATGAATCAAAACGATGTTAGCAATCCTTTTGAAAATAGTTAAAATAGATACTTACCACCAAAGAAATTATTAGAAATATTTGCTAATCGCCACTGGCCCCGAAAACAGCCAATCTGGCCAGGTGACATCATAGGAATCGTTAAATCAGTTGTTTCACCAGGGCCTATTGGATGTACTGGTATGACCGTACTGTTTGCAAAATTGTGGCCATTGGTGAACACCAATCGCAGTTGTGTCGGCCATCGATGATGCCCTGAAGGAGAAAACAGTATGCTATTACTGCTAAACAGGGTAAGCTTTCTGGGCCCAGGGGGCAGTACCACCTGACCTGGATAGGGAGCGTGTCCTATATTGTTGGGTCTGGGATTTCAATTTCTATAATATATATTTGGGTCTGAAAATTTTTCTTAAAAAAATAAAATTTTGGCTCTAAAAATTTAAAAGATTTTGGGTAACATTAAAAATAGCATAGAAATGTTAATAAAAAGATGTTACAGGCAGCAAAATTGCATGTGCGAAGAGAAACAAAATCTTTACAACAAAACCAAAGACATGCACTTTTTTATATTGAAAATGAATTGTCATCAAGCAAAAGGTAAAACAAGTAAACTACTAGGAACAAAACAACTAAGAAGCCGGTATTTGAAAACAGTATTATTTCTAAATATTTTGGCAAATTCCATAGATGATTTCATGAAATTAACAATCAATTTAAAAATAAATATGTGTACGTTTTTGCTAAAAAAGCGGCCCCCTGTGGTTTCTTATGAATCAGTTTCTTGTTGTTCTTACTGTGACTCAATTCAAGAAATGATCATTGAAAACATTCTGTATATGTATTATATTCCGTGAAAACATGAAGCTGATGCAATGTTTATCAATATGATATAATGGCTCTTCCAGCAGTGAAAAGGATAAAAAGAAAAATTGGATTGTGCAAGAATTGGGCAAAAGCTAACATCCAAACTTCTCTCGTATTTGACAATCATTTTGAAAATATTTGCTGGTCTTAAAGCCTTAAAAATGGAAAATAAACATCCTTCATCTGCGAGCTTTTAAGTCAAATAAAAAACAATAATTTGTTTCCAGGTCTCATTTGACATTGAAACAACCTGCTTGCCAATCTGTTACCCAAGGCCTCAGTTTATGGCTAGATGAGTTCTTTTTGTTAATTAGTATTCTTCTTGTGTGTATGACTGAACATGCCTTTTGCTTTGCATGGGAGCACCTATGTTGATTAATATTCTTCTTGTGTGTATAAATGAACATGCTTTTTGCTTTACATTGGAGCTCGTATGTTGATTAGTATTCTTCTTGTGTGTATAAATGAACATGCTTTTTGCTTTAGATTGGAGCTCCTATGTTGACTAGTATTCTTCTTGTGTGTATAAATGAACATGCTTTTTGCTTTACATGGGAGTTCCTTTGTTAATTAGTATTCTTCTTGTGTGTATAAATGAACATGCTTTTTGCTTTACATTGGAGCTCGTATGTTGATTAGTATTCTTCTTGT
>JAYJMH010045817.1:0-14334 GCA_036873815.1 Phacellophora camtschatica
TGAAAAATGGTTGTTTCACGATTTCACGCACGAAAATTTGTTCAATAACGCATCACGCAAAAATATGGGAGGGCCCCAGATTACACCTGCCGATTATTTAACTTTACATTTTTAAGGAACGAAAAGTGCAGTGACATGAAGTAATTTAGTTTGTGGTTAGCTGTAGTTATTGTTTCACATTTTATAAAAAAAACAATTCAATAAGTATTGAAAACGTTAAAAATCAATGTATAGATCTGAGCTAATGCGTTTTCTTTAAGAGATAAAACTTACAGTATATCTCCGTTTGAAAGCTGTAGCGTTCATTTGAAAGTAAAGGCGTTCATTTCCAGTCAATGGTTCGGCATTAAAACAACCCGTTTGCTCCAAATATCGACTTAGGAGTTGCAGTTGATCGGTAAATCTTTTCAAAATTTAAACTCTAAAAACGCTATTAAAGCAAGCAGGTTGTTTTAATGTCAAAAATGTACTGAAAATAAATGATGTTTTTTCAAATTAACTTGAAAGCTCACGAATAAGGGTAATTTTAATTTCACTTGGTTGCAGATGTGAAATTAAAGTAAACGTTTTCGCAGATGACTGGATTATATACTAAACTCTAAGTTTCCCCTTCGCACACGTTCAATGCACAATTTGAGATTCATAGTCTCGCGGATTTCGAACAACAACCCTGGGAACAAAGATATTTTTATTTGGGCTATCCGAAATACACCTTTAAAAGTTGCCAAACTTTATAAGAATCATAAGAATCATACCAACTTGACAAATAACTCGTACTGAAATTGTACAGTTTTATTTATTTGTTTCAAAGTTGTTTTTGCCAAAATTTTGTATTTCTGTAGACTTCAGACATTTTTTGTAATTTTTTGTAAAATATTGAGATATTTTACTTCTGAGAGCCGAAAAAGCAGATGAATTCTACTCACTCGAAATTGCTTATGAATAAAATTAAAATAAAATTTAATTTAATTTGTTCACTGAAAAGACAATCTTTGCTGTTTTATTTTTAAAAGTCATTTGGCAAAGCTTGTTAAAAATTCCATTTTTGCAGACTTTTTAGTAACTTTTTAGTCGCAAAATTGTGTTTTAAATTCGTGAGAAAACTAAGGACATTTATAAAGGAAGTTATGTCTACTATTGGTTTTTGTGCAACCAATCAAACATTTACTGATATAATTATTTATCATTTGAGAACATGTCTTTTTAGGACTTGGTCAAACCGTTTGAGCTTAGAGCTCTGAATTATCTCACCAATGAATACTTACTGAAAAACGAATATCGTTTGACTGCAGTCACCTTTGGAGAAGAAGTTGGAGATCAGGTATGTTCACGACCCCGGAAGGGGCCATATGGCCCGTTGCTAAACAACATAAAACATTTTTTTTTAGGAGGTAAATGCGGACAGATCTTTATCTCAATTTCAAAGATACCATCATAAGTTTATCTTTTGCCTTAGGTTGGTTTGTATGCGCTAACCCCCGGAAAAATGAGAAAACTACTTATGTTATTGTTATTGTATTGGAACTATGTTATTGTTTGCCTGTTAATTGTAAATAATTCCGGGCGTGAAAGGGTTAAACGTAATAGTGTCAAAAAGAAAATGGACGCTTTGTAAATGCATTAAAAAATTTCAAAGCAAATTGTTGAGCTTTTCCTGATAAGATGTGTGTTGTTTATACCGGGGCACCAAAAAACAACTTCAGTCGTTTGAAAAATATCATCATCACTTCTGCAAACATGGAAAGACAAAAATAATCCAAGAAACCATTACTATTTTAGTCATATGGAAACATCATGATTGAATTATAGCTTATGACCCTTTATAGTAGTCATATAAAGTTGTGTAAATAGACAGGAGAAAGATGTGATAATTATTGGCAGTTTGTTGGAATTTTTTGTGTAGCATGTATGCTGGGTGAGTCAAGAAAGAACTGTGACGTTTGCAAATATTTAGATCGGTGATAACTTATTCCGATTCCGCAAATTTCACAACCAGTGTTTAGATGAGATGTAAAATTGGCTATAAAATACTTATTTTATCAGAATCTGGCATTCAGTCTGCGAGTTATTGGTAAAAATACGAAAATCACCCAGGTGTAGAGTTGTCAAAAAGTTTTGAAAACCTTGATCAAATCGACAATGTTTCTTAGATATATCTTTACCCGTCCTTCTAACAATTTTCATTGAAATTCGCGATCAGATTATTAAGTGATTTAGCTATGAATTTGCCGATTACATTCAACGACGATTTCTAATTCGTTACATGATTTCTCAGTTTATTTTTCTCATGATTGACAACGGAAATATTCGTAAACAGAAATGTTTAGATGAAGGTTATATTCAAGATTGATGCGTACACATGCACCACCCTTAAAATAATAATTTTATAAATGAAAATAAACAATTCACCCTAGAATTAGATTCTATCATCCTGGGTAAATGGTAAGCAAAGCTTTATAATTTTCTAAAACATCATATATTTATGCCCTTAAAGTCGAGTTTGAAGATTATTTTGTAGGATATAGATGACTGGGATGATGTTGGAGTCAACACACCAAGACCACCGACTTTGTTGCATTTGTTTCGAGACTATGGAAAGCATGTAATGGAACCATTTAAAAAAGACAAAGAAGAAATCGAGAAAATGAAGGAAGAGATTTGGCAACTGGTTTGTTATGTATTGTTGTGCATGCGTTTGATTTTTATTATGGGACAGTTGTTGTACACCTCTTATAATAACTGTTTCCGAGGGCAATGTCTGCAAATATTGACCCGAAGGCGTGATCAAAGCGAGGTTTTGTGCAGAGGTTGAGGGTTAATATTTTCGGTATTGCACGAAGGAAACAGTTATTATACGGTTTATTATGGCTAGCACTAGGTAAAGGCCCTTCTATTAAAAAGTAAAAATATGATTTTAAATGACAAAATGATTGAAGTTCTAGCATGAAAAAGTTTAGACGAAGCCATTTGATGGTGTTCGTGTTCCAATCAGAGTTCTGAGTTTCCCATTGCGATCCAGTGGTCTGTACTCAGAAATAATCCTAACGTCAGTTTCAAAATCTCTCGCCCAGTCAGATTTATAACCAAGTTTGAGGTCCCGATTGCAGGTTAATAATGGGTTGATAGTTGAAGCAAAGCGAATTATTATTTGGCGTATGTTTGATGATAAAATGTATTGAATATTTGAAACGTTTGTTTTGAGAGCACCAGCGAATATTATGTCTTATAGGCATGGAATATTTGGAAAGGTGTTTTCAGTGTATGTATTCAACTGTTTTACTCTTGGAAGAGCCATCTTGCCTACTGATAGACATTGCGCGAATCATTATGACAACTTTTAAGATGACTTTGTCTTTCCAATTGATTTGGTTGGCTGCGATCCCTGGAAAATCTACCAGCGATTAGAACGACAAGCGTGATTGAATGAAAACCAGGCTTTATAAGAAAAGAATTGCGAAATGTACACGACCGACACTTTTCCAAATTATGAAAATTTCTTGACAGCAAATTGAACCAAATTAATTTATGTAATCATAGATTATGATAGTGTAATCTATAAGTAAACTATCATTGTTGATAAAGTGTTTTGCAACTATTCAGTTGATTTACATTTTTAATTGAAAGTTGCTGGTTGTGTTTGAAACATAAATACCCTAGAACCTATCTGCCATGGCACGTGTCTATTAAAACTGGTGGCTTTGTCCCATTTTTCCGTTGTTGTCGGAGATAGAAATAATTATTCAACAGCCCCGACCACCACGAGTAGTTTCGTAAATAAACACATAGCAATGTTTTGTAAGACACAAAATCAGGTTGAAATTAGGAAAGATTCTAATGACAAGCAGTCATCAAGGCCATAAGACATTGTAACAATGAAACTCAAGAGATACCAGGGTGAAGTTTTCCAATATTTTATTTTTTTCCACGAGCGGCAAGGGAATCGAACAGATACCACAAGAAAGAGTGTATGCAAGTTTAGTTGCGAACATTTTTTAAGAAAATTTTATCTAGCATTAACTATTGAATTGAGTAATACAACTTTGTCTTCTAATTATTATAACCAATAAACGATACATATAGTATTCAGTTTATTATAAATTATAATTCATATATTCTGCAAAATCATCTTTTTACATTCAACTTCCAAATACTGCATTAACGTCCTGAATGAATTTTTAATTTTTGATTTTTTACATTAGCATAACCTTCTTGTTAAAGTTTTCAATTAACAGCGTTGAAGTAGAATTGTATTCTGACCGGATTTTCATTAGCTGATTTTTTCCACTTCTAACCGATGTATATTACTTTTTAATTTTTTTTACGTAATGCCATTAGTATTTTTCTCCAGTGAATTTTTCGTCGTTGTTTTATAGGGAATGTGTGAGTCGATGTTTTCGTCAGCCGATTTGTGTCGGGTTTATTTAAAATGGATGTCTGTTAGGTTCCGGCAAAGAACCGGATAAACGTTTTTATGAGACAAGAAGGTGGTTGTTGTGAACCATTTATATCTTTATGAACTATATTTGTATGAACTACAGTAAGGCCCCGCATTGAGAAACTGATTATTCAGAGTGAGGCCTATTGTTTACAAATATTTTTCATTTCTTTTCGTGTTGTTGTTCTTGTCTAGAAAATGAGCTTTGTAGAAGTTTCTTGTCGTTGGTTTTATGTAATGCGGGTTCCTACTGTGTATAGAAGTGAATTTGTTCTCTATTTACAAGTTGATCTTAAAAAATTCCGTTTCACAGAACATGGAACTTAAAGAATATGACGAACGATGTAAACAATTGAGAAGCGAGAATGGATCTCTACTGCACCAAATTCAGGATATGAAATTGTAGGTAGACCAAAATTTATTTGTCTGAAAATGAGATTTGTGAAAATTAGATTCTGCAAAGAAATTTATTCTTGGATTCAATTTTTTAATTTCTGTGTACATTTGTTTACCTATGTACAGTGGTACTAAAAGTTAATATTGAAACGGGGAAGCGACAAAAATAGAAATTTACAGCAGTTAGGGTTTTCAAGTTTGCATGTTTTATAGTTTCAGTGGTAGAAATCTTTTTGATCAGCTTTGTGGTATGTTGAAAAGCGTACATGCTGTTTTCAAAATATTCCTAAATTGATTCTCAGTTTAGTTTGATAATCTTTAAATTTCAGGAACGCAATTCAAAAGAACAATGTTATTTCCCCGCCTAACGATGGAAATGATCAATTTTCAACAATTGAGCAAATGGCAACAGATACGTCACAGGTCATAGAAACAGAAAATGACAACGAGAGCGAGAGTGAAACAATTCAAGACAGCGATTATTTTGTGCCAGAAATTATTGTGGAAATGCACACGAAGGACAGTGGTTCACAGCAAGACGACGAGGAGCTCATTTTTGTTGAGAGCGATCAAAATGACGATTTAAATGCTGGGAAATCAGACAGAACTGAATATTACAGTAATGAAGAATTAGGTTCTACAGATGGCCAGTTGGATGTCATGAGTGATGATCAATCAGTTGATAGTTTCAAAATTTTGAGCAACGATGACGAGGCTATGCAGAAAGAGGCTGTGGAACTTGAGGTTAGTTAAATCTTCAATTATTGATGGACTATCTGAATTTTTGGTATTTTATGGTAAATTTTACTTGATATCGGTTATTATATGTAGCAGGTTTTGGGTTAAAATGAAGTTCCGCGGTCTTGGACAAGGCATGAACTCTGGCTATTACTGTCAGTGCAACAATTTTATGTTCCGTGAATAGATTCTAAAATAGTTCTAGAAGTTATCGAGACTGTACAGTACGAACTCTCTAATAAAAAAATGGTTTTTGAAAACTATCCTGTCTGGTTTCTTAATATTTTGGCAAATTAGATAGAGTTGGGTTGATGTATGTTGCCAATAATGGGATAGAAAACTATTACCTGAAAAATATCAAGGGCAGATTCGTAAAATAAAAGATTCATTGTTGACAAGGACAAGGACAATGCGATTTATCGCTCTAAAGAATGGATTTCATACCTTTTGACGCAGTAAAGCAAACCAAAATGAACAAAGCGCGAAGTTTTGTTCACGCTTTGAACTACATGAACAAAGCAAACCAAAATTTACGAACGAAGTTTTGTTTTTTGTGTGTACGTGTATTGATTTATGTGAAGTTTCACATTCTTTTAATTTTCACGCATTCTTTTAATTTTCATATATTCTTTTAATTTTCACATATTCTTTTAATTTTCACATATTCTTTTAATTTTCACATATTCTTTTAATTTTCACATATTCTTTTAAATTTCAAATATTATTATAAATTTCCTCATATATTATTTTAATTTTCACATATCATTTTAATGTTTACATATTCTTTTAATTTTCACATATTCTTTTAATTTTCATATATTCTTTTAATTTTCAAATGTTTTTTTAATTTCCTCATATATTATTTTAATTTTCACATATCATTTTAATGTTTACCTATTCTTTTAATTTTCACATATTCTTTTAATTTTCAAATATTATTTTAATTTCCTCATATATTATTTTAATTTTCACATATTCTTTTAATTTTCACATATTCTTTTAATTTTCACATATTCTATTAATTTTCACATTTTCTATTAATTTTTACTTATTCTTTTGATTTTCACATGTTCTTTTAATTTACACATATTCTTTTAATTTTCATATATTCTTTTACATGAATATTCTTTTAATCGCAATTTTCATTGTCATATGCTAGACAGACTTAATATAAATGCAAATACTCAAATTTGATATAAAATTAGAATAAATAAAATGATTATTGTTTGCAAAAGTATAGAATTGCCTCCGAGCAAAACACTGGGAGCAGTTTACCCCCCCCCCTTTCCCCACATCTAAAGCAAGGCGGCGAGAAAAACCAACAAATTGATCAAAATATCAACAAAAATGGAGGCCTCTTCTGATTGTTCAGATGCAAAATTATAACAAACCGGCTGATTGGTTGATAAAAGTTGTTCCTGCTTTTCGTTGCATGTTGTGTTCCATGAAAATGTTTATAAATATTTGTAGGCTTAATTGATTTTTCTTTTTTCAGCAAGTTAAGCTGCAGTGCTCATCAAAAAGGTAAAATATTTATTTCTATAGAAAACCTTACTCTTATATATAAATAACAGGCGAATTCTAAGTTCTTTTCGCTGGAGGTACTGCATATTTCATATATTCATATTTCATTTTATATCAACAGGGATGGTTACCCTTTAGAAACGTTAATTCCTGTTTTCCAAAGGGCCTTCCCATTACACGTTACACATATTACACGTTATACAATAAATAAGTAACACATTTACAAACCAATTTAATTAAAAAATAGACTTATATTTAAATATTAAAAATTAACGTGAAGTTTCACCGGCGTGTACCTCTTGTTAATATGACATTTTACGTTATTTATCAATTGGCAATGCGACTCCTCTCGGAGTGAAAAGGTTAAATACTTTATGGTTTTACATATATGCATTAAATAGAGCTGGTATGATTGCAATTTTGGCATAGCAAAAACATTTTTTCAATGCGCAGGCAAGTTCGCTTTCAAAATGAGGTAAACAAGAGGAACAATTTGAAATATGGCGTGAGACAGCAGGCCTCCCTTGTCTCGTTGCTGTTTTTCTATATCCGTCATTCAGCCATTATGCTGTTTATTGTTGATTGTTTTCAAACAAACAAAAATCCAAAATGCCGGATCTTGTTATCAAAGTGAAATAAGCGGATATTAGTTAATTATAATTAATTAATAATTAATTCACAACCAGTACATCTGATTTTTCCAGAAGAACCCACGTCTAGTTTTTCAGACATGTACAAGTTATCCAATTTTCAGCAAGCGACAGCCAGGGTTATTCCTTTTATTAAGGCGTTTACAAACTTCCGATAACTATGGGCTACAATCCAAATCCAAGAAATTCTCAATGCTTTACCTGTGTACGCTACCACTTGAAAAACAATAGACTGATCCCCCAGGAGACAACAAGCCTCGCAAATTCTTTGACCGTCTTTCCTGGAAACTTTTCAAACTTATCAAACCAAACTAAATGTGAAGGCGCAAATTACTTTATGGTCAGCGGCGTAAAAATTTTTTCGATGTGCTTTCAATAACAGCACATGGTTTAGTGGATTGTATTGCAAACATCTAGTTAGGCCAGTGAACCTTGAAAATATAGTCTGGGTTTTTCTGCTGTTGTGTTGTGCGCTTTTGCGGTTATAGGATTTGCTTGCTTTGAAAGTAAAGCTCTTTACTTTTCTTGAGTCCTTCTGATGGTTAGATGCAACTAGGATAAAGTTAGAATGCGAGCGAAACTATAATAATTATACCGAAGAATCGGCGTTTTATTTTTATTTTTATGTTTTCCTTTTCATTTAGGCAAACCTCAGCATCGTTTCTTCAGGCTTTGTATGGCATAGTGCAAGGAAAGACAGACACAAGACTTATGAAAGAGGTGAGAAGTTTATAATTGTTTTTATATTAAGGATTTTTCTGTGTGCGTTTCTGATGAAATTTTAGTTGTGTATTTCTGAATCGCTGACATCTCTTGAGTTTATTTAGAGACAGCATATGCTAAGATTATTATGGGGCATCTTGCAAAGACCACACAGCATATGATTATGGGGCATGTTTCAGAGAGGGTATACAAAGTTCTACTTCTTACAATCGTCGTAGTTATCGCTACTGACAAGTTGATGGACGCTCGCAACGCGAATCTTGATCAAACTTGTAAAAAATTGGGACAAAATTATGTGGCCTTGTTTTCAAATGTTGAATTCCCGTGACCGCAGTTCGAAGAATCCACGAAGTGCGAAATATCCGGAGCTTGAAGGCAAACCGTCGTTTGAAAAGTTGCTAAGAATTAGGTTGGATTTTTCGATAGTAACAATATAATGGTAAGCGTTGAAGGTCGCTGTTGAACACCTCATTTTTCATTTAGTTACTCCGTGAAGTATTTAAATCGACTATATTCAAACAACTAAATTACGCAAAAACGCATAAATGATAATAATTGCTTAACCCATAAAACGCCCGGTGTTATTTATGCTAAACAGTCAAATACAAGTACAAGTTTTATTTTGCAGGGAGTAACACATGCAAACCAACTTATTTTATATGATAAACTTACGTTGAAATAACTGAAATTAATGTAAATTCTACCCGCATTTACCTCCTGGAAATATAACGTTTACGTTGTTTATCAATGAGCCGGATGACACTTCCCGGGGTGAAAGGGTTAGATAAAAAAGTCATAGATCAATGTTTATAGATTTAAATTACATGTTAGTCCTTCCCATTTTTGTACTAACCTGTTATCATTTTGGTCTCTCTCACTCCCATGTTTAATCAGTTCAAAAACAAAATAGAAAAAGACACGATAACGAAGGATAACAACAAGTCAAAGTTAATTTGAATTGATTTAATTAAACCCCCAAACGGGAGTCCTTTTACCCATGCCTGCATGTTAAATATTTGCTGTTTATTTTTGCAGACTTTACCTTGTAAATATCGGGGATGATTTAAAATAGCTTTTTCTTTAGATTCTAAGAGCTTCAGACGAAGACGATGCAATTCAAGTTGTATCAAGATGCTTACCAAACGTAGTGCCGAATGTTTTGCTGAACAAAAGAGAGGTAAGATTATTTTTTGAGGTCGTCTACACGATTTTTTTTGCGTTTTCACCCACAAGAATTTCGTCAATATGAAAACAAATTTTTTGAAGACGCAACCGTGTAGAAGCAACAAGGACAAATTTTGTAACAAAAGGGAAATCGACACGCCAATTTCAAAGCGATTGGCTATCGAAGACAATGCAAATTCTCTCAAGCAGAAAATAAAAGCAACCAAAGCCATGTTTTGATGTTCTGCTTTGAAAGAAATCTCTGAAAGATTTCGCTATAGTTACAAAACCTGCCCTTGTTTGTAGAAGCCGAAAATGCTTCTTTTAGAAACGCTTAAAAATGAAAACAGTTTTTACGAATGACAAATACAATACATTTTTAATTTAAATCATTTCAGTGTATGCATATTTACAGCGGGCTATATGTAATTTCAAGGAGTGAGACTTAGAAGGAAGCAAATAAATTAAAAATATTCGATTACTGGATGATTTAGTCTAACTAATTTTTTTTCTTTTACTTCAGGAATTGATTCCCATTATACTATGTATGGTGAGATTGCACCCTGACATTAAAGTGAGAGATAACCTACTGCATATGTTGTTCAACCTAATTAAGCGACCTGATGACGAGCAAAGGTAAGTATTAACTTTCAAATATGGGTAATAATGGGCCACTTTGGCCGGGGGGCAAGAGAAACGTTTTCCCAGAAATATTGCATTGCATCGTAATTTCTATCCGAGATATCGGGTATTTATGAAAAATATTGAAACAATTATGTTATTTTGAAGCAAATCCATTACAGAATGTAAAATAACCAATGCAATGTAATTGTAAATAAATGCATCTTATGTTTGTATTCATCTATTGAACAAATACCGGGTGTCCCAAAAAAAACCTTACATTGGTTTTGCAATAGCGCCGCTCAACAGATTAAAAAAATAACACGGGGTAAAATTTACAATCTATCATAGAGAAGATCATAAATATCTATGTTTTAAAGAAAAATTTTCAAATGATTCAATAACGAACCAGAAAGCATGGAACGAGACTGCCGGACATTTATTCAGACTTGACCTTCATTGCCCAGCAAGAAGAAATGCTGAAAGAGGGCTTTTCCTCAGCTAACGTACCCTTATTATTTTTTACATGATTTTTGATTATAGTTGTTTGCTTGTTGTTGCAGGAGAATGATAATTGATGGATGTGTTGCATTTGCTAAAAAAGTTGGGCCGACTCGAATTGAAGCGGAATTGTTGCCTCAGTGTTGGGAGCAGGTGTGTTAAAAATTTCTTTTTATGCACGCATGTGCAGTTTGTGTTTTTATTACTATTTTTACACAGGCACAATTTAACGCTTTCATATCGTGAAGGGTAAAATTATCTAGTAACGAAAGTAGAACGTCTTGTAAGATAAGACAATCAGAGTTTTCTTTTCTTTTTAAACTTTCAAGGTTTTTAAGCTTTCCTGAATTAAACTGGCTTGGTTTGTCTACTTTTTGCAAAATAACAACTAAGAAAGTGTTGACTGAAAGTAGATATCGACGTGGTGATAGAGTTCTCTTGCAATTTTTATACTAGTTATTGTATGCAAAACGCTAGTTACATAAATTTAGAAAGGGTACATTTTGCATAAATTATCATGATGCTCCCCGTCCATTTTAACTGTGGTTTTTTTTTATTAATTGATATTGTATGTATCAAACTGTAAGTTTCGTGAGCAATAAAAGCTCAAAGACCATAAGTTTATTTCTATGCTGTTGGCACATTATAGCAAAATGGTTACGGGTTGACTGGCCAAGTGGCTATGGTTAAGGCCTTTGTTTGGAAGTCAAACTCTCTGTGACCGAGCAGGTTCGGGACCAGTTGTCAGAACTTCTACCTGATGAAACTCACAGCGAACTCAGCTGTCTATCCTTTCGAGGTTGGTAAATGAGTACCACCTCAGCTGAGGGTAAACGGTTAGCAAACCAGGGAATGGAGTGGCGCCGGCTCCTACCCGCCTTTGGTAGCAACAAACGAAAACGAGCCTTCCGGTTCCCTTCGACCTAGCGGTTGGCCTACTTACTTACTTACTTACTTACATACTTAGCATATTATAGTTTATAGTTGCTATTTTAGATTTTAAGAAATAGGAATAATATGCCGTTTTGTTTTCTTTATTAACAAGTCATACGACATTTATATACCTAATTAAGAGGTAATTAGTTTCATTGATTTGATTTTAGATTACACACAAATATTCTGAACGTCGATTACTTGTTGCTGAAACTTGCGGATGCATGGCTCCATACATTCCGGTGAGTTACAGTCCGTTATTAACTCATATCACTATCCCCCGGGTGGATCACAGGTTGCTACATTTGATTGTATGAAAGTTAAATTTTACAGATAGTATGAAAAACAGGAAAGTTTTTCTTGAAAAACAGGAAAGTTTTTGCTTGATAATCAAAACAAGTTACTGCTGAACCCTGCTATCTCAAACTCTGAAGGGAAACAAACATTTGCTAGAGATGGCGAGTATTCGAGATTATCGAAGCTAAAGCATTGCTTGAAGCTCTTAAAGGATATAGAAAGCAGTTCGAGTTAACCGGGAGTTTGAGTTGAACGAGTTCGAGATTGCTGAGTTCAACTGTATGTACAATTTTCTACTTGATTGTGTGAACTCTCTTACATAAGGGTGCATGATTCTAAATGCGACATAGCATTTTATATGGGGAAGGTTTGAAATTTAGAGTAAACAGTTTCTAAGTATTATATTTTTAAAATCATTTTACATAAATGTTTTTGGAACTTTGGTAAACATTCGTTTTTCAAACAGGAACAATTCTATCAAAGTAATATTTTTCTTAAATTACGCTATTTCTTTTTTAAATTTAACTTCTTATTCACTTGCATGTGATAATAAATCTTAAAAATCCTGATCGCCACGTGACCTTTGAAGTCAACCCTTCTTTCTAAAAGCCTTTCTGTTGATTTCTTGCTGTTTCAAGAGTTGCAATTTTTCCTCTAATGAGGAGCTATTAATGACAATGCCTATCAAAAAATACTAAAAGCAACCAATAAAATAATTTCATGACTTTAAGAATCACACAATGAATTGTCTTTCTCTCTTTCAAATTAAGACAAAAGCAGTAATCACCGTTATAAACAATTCCTATGGAAATCAATAGTAGTTTCAATAGCAGAAGTGTGAAGTTAAAATTACTTTTATTGTTGCTTTTTATGGTCAGCGGCATGTGTTTTATTTACTTTTCGACAACTTTTCTTCATTAACCCTTTCACGCCCGTATATTTTTATAATTTATGGGCAGATTCTATCTTAGTTTCATTTTACAGGGGCTAGCACATTCAAACTAACGTAATTAAAAAAAAAATTGAACTTACGTTGAAACATCTGAAATAAACATAGAGTTCTGTTGGCGTTAACCTCCTGAAACTGTTACGTTTATGTTTTTATTAGTGGGCCATATTGCCATTCCAGGGTTGAAATGGTTAAGATACTCATTTCTCTTTAATAAAAATTTAAAATTTAATTTTAATAAAAGATAAAAATTTATTTTCTTTTATATATAATCTGATCTCAAAGGTTTTGGTAATTTTAATTGAGATAATTTGAGACTGATTGATGTATTGTTATTTTTCAGGTCGAACTGCTAAGTTCGTTGATGTTTTCAATGTTACGTCAAATGTTAGAGGACGATCATAGCGATAAAGTTCGCGAAGCCGCAACGAGAAGTCTTGCATTAATTTTTGCATTTGTTGATGATAGTGCAAAGTATTCTCAGGTACAGAAAGTCTGCGGTATAATAACTATTCTTCATAATGACTGCTTTAGGATTTGTACTTCAGAAAAAAGTTCCGGACCTATACGGGGTGACCCAAAAAACGTAGGATGTTACCTTGCTCATAAATTGGTTAAAGATTGAGAAATTTGACCATTTAAAGATATTGTCGGTAGATGTATACAACTTAGATAAGAAGATTTATTTGACTAAAATCGGTCATGCCATTTTTAAGTAAGAAATGATTTTGTTGGAAAAGAAGAACAAAATGACTTTGAAGAAAATGGTCCGCCTTTTGTTACCTTATTGTCATAATGTAGGTTTGCTGCTGTCCTGCTAGAAAGTAATAATGGTATTAAAACATGGACTATTGTCTCCAGGAATTACTGGCTGCTCTATGAAGATAACATTTTAAATAGTCGCTCATAACAAAGGGACAAAGTGGTCGATTTTTAAGAACTAATTTGACCTTTGGCCTATCATATAAACGTAAAATCGCAAATACCGGATGTTTCTTCTCAGACTTATAAACCGGCAAACTTACCACTTTTTTGGGTCACCTGGTATAATCAAGTCTCTTTCTTTGTTTATTTAGCAGTATTAAATGTTGAAAGCATTCACAACAAGACATTTAGATAAAAAAGTAAGGAGATCTTTATGTTCAATCAAACAAAGTGAACATTTTCTGAATCCACAGCAAACATGTATGTTAATTGAAAAGTTCAAATTTTGAAATTTCTTCTTAAGACTTACTCAATCGTGTTGGATTATGTTTGAAGGTTTTGTGTAAAGTTTTACGGTAATCAAAAGTTTAAAGACATTATTATCGCTCCTGTTCTTGTTGTGTTTGATTTGATTTGATTTGATTTGATTTGATTTGATTTGATTTGATTTGATTTGATTTGATTTGATTTGATTTGAT
>JAYJMH010045828.1:0-14331 GCA_036873815.1 Phacellophora camtschatica
TATTTCCACCAAACTTTGTTTCCACCAGCGCATATCGTTCTCGAAGCAAAAAATACCAAGCACGCGGCGATCGCATGGAAATGCGAGCTAGAGGGGTCAAATACATTGACCTCTCTCCCTAGGCTTTTGCTTCCCGCCAATCGCAAAATTTCGAGCATTGCAGACGCAAAATACCTCGTGGTCAGTGGTCTAAACATTTTTCGTCTATGCTATCATTGAGTGCTTACAGTACTTCTTTGTTTATACATTTAGATTGATTTGAATAAATTCAAAAATGGGGAATTTGTTCAAATGAATTGCAAATAGCTTTGTCCTTCTAAACGTCTTGATTACTTTATCGAATTTTGCTTTTGCTTCGGGTTCATTTATGATTTTTCTATCCAGGGTGTCGAGTTCAATGGTGCCGTTAATGCCATCATGGATTTGAGTCCAACGAGTTTTAATTCAATTATGGTTAGTATATACATTTATATTGTTACTCTATCTTTTACATATGATCAAAAGTCATATTCTTCAAGCACGCATTTTTTTAACCATGTTTTATGAAATTTTAGTGTAAAACGTTCTCACAATTTTTGAGAAAAATCTTCAAAGTCCATTGAAGATGAAAAGGATGTTGGTGAAGTTGCTGCATCTACCGTGTTTGTTTAAAACTGCAAGTGCCTGAAATATCCTTTTGCCTGATAAATCCTGTTCATACCCTACACTAATTTCATAGCATGAGCTGACGACTTTAGACACTGTAATCACAACTATGCTGCAATTAACGATTTGAGCTAGTTAAGCAGAAGCAGAGACACAAGTGTTCTTTTTATGCTAGTTTTTACTGCAGCAGCTGTTAACATTTCCAAATACTGCTATACAGTATAAATATCCCTAAGCGGCTAAATTTGTGAACACGGTTGCTGTCTAATAATGATGATATAAGCAATATCTCCGTTTTCGGAGTAGTTATTCTTCCAAAAATGCAGCAGGGAAGTAACACGGACATTTACTTATAATTAAATGAAACAATTCTGCTGAATAAAATGTGTTCATGTTTTACCCAGTTGTCTTGGTAGATTTTGTTATCATTGTTTATGTTTTCGTGAGTTTAGAATTTCCGTAGTTGTAAATATTTCTCATATGTGCCGCACTTTTTGCGCAGAGCTTGGAAACGTACTCCCCAAAGCATGGAGGAAAATGTTTTTTATGCGCGCGCAAATTGATTAGACAGGTTTTGAAATCGATGTTAATGAGTCGGATATTTGAAAAATGCCGCGAAGCGATAAATAACGGAGTTACTACCAGTGTCAGTGAGGTTTGATCCGATGTTTATTTTTTGAAGGCTACAAACCTTGCTACAAACAATAAATAAAGCCAATATGGCGGAAGTTGCAACGATCAAAATATAAACAAGTGAATATTTTCTTCCTACCAACGCATCCAATTTTTCCCGACATAACTAATACGAAATTCGAACAAAATAATAAATTTTCTATCAATTTGAAAAGTTTCGCGATGAGGCTGCGTGCGGATTTTGAGAAAAAGATGTCAACAAACATTTTCAGCAAAATTTTAGTAAATGTCAAAAGATATTCACCACAAACTTTCTCGATGTGATATAAGCTTCGGAACTAGACTAGGCAAGTACGGGATAACTGGAATTCTGAAAATCTCAAACATTATCGTTTTTAACAGAAATCCGGGGGTGAACGGGTTAATGCGTTTTGGATAATTAATCATGCATCTAATTAATCAATGTCTTGTTTGCAGAAATTGATGAATGCAAAGCAAACCGAGAAAGGAGAGATTGTTGCAACATCATCACGTAGACCAAAATCGAAAAAATAAAATAAACTCTAGTGTGATATTAAAGTCTATAAAGCAAGTAAGTCTTATTTTTGTATTGTAGAATTTTACGAAGTTTGTTGAATCATAAGAATCGGTATATATCCCGAGACCCTCGGTACCTCGAGCACGAGACCTCGAGCACGCACGAGACATCGTTTTCGCTATGACCGTGTAAACTTCGAGCAAATAAACGGGTTTTTGAACTCATTGCGAACGTTTTTGCTACGTAAGATTATTCTGCAAAGCCATGTTTATTTATGTATGTATATATATATATCATATTTTTCATTTATCGTTGGCGCGTACTGCATGTTTTGTGGAATGTAAATTAATGTCGCGGGAGCACGAGCGACACCCGCAGGCCAGAGTCCAGAAACGTTTTCAACCTTCCTCCAGCCAAAAACATGCTTCAATGCAAACCTTCCCTACAATGGAAAATAGGCGTGTCTTGGGTGTGGTTTAAAACATTCTTTTGTTCTCATGGGCATTCCTCCGGTCAACGACCGTGTGACCGTAATGTTTTCTTGACTCTGCCGCATCCCGCGCGCACCGTGCGGGCCACACGCACGAATTGTCTTTTCTGGAAGGCTGCTATTGTTATCATTGCAGATTTTCGCAGAAACGCGGAAAAACGCATACTTATTAGTCACAGAAGCGTCATATGTTATAACAAACAAGCAATCGATGTGAAATAGTATAACAAACAAAATATTTTTTGTGAGGTATGGTTGATTGTCAAATGCCTTGCTTTACGTGGCCAGACTAAAATCAGCGATCGTGGTTGGATTTTCAATGAGGCCTGAAGACATTGTACATGCCTTTTACAAGTGATTGTGTTTTTTGTATTTTTTTAATCAACGTTTGGTCTTCTGAGACACTTTCAGGAACATAACATTTTGTCCCAGGAGGAGTGGTTACATATTCCATTGATAAGCAACGTAAAACGTCATATAGTCAGGAGGTAACTGCGGACAAAACTTTATATGAATTTGAGATATTTCAACGTAAGTTTATCTTTTGAATTAAGTATGTGCAACCCCCTAAAAATTGAAACTTAGATAGGATTTGCCTGTTAATTTGAAATAAATCTAGGCATAAAAGTGTTAACGTTGGGTTTTATCTCTTTCACCCCCTGAAGGATCGCTGCGGCCCATTGATAAACATTGTAAACACTTCAATTTGTAGGGTGTAAATGCATGCAAAATTTGTGATTTATTAATGGTTTAGATAGGATTTATAACTGTTAGCTTATTGGAAATATATCTTGGAGTGAAAAGGCTGATTCCTTTTCAGTAACTTGTATTGGAAGCTGTATATTCTTTATTGAAAATCTGCCACTTGGTCAGTTCTTGTTTCAAGAAAACAGCTTTCGAATAAATAACTTTCAAACTATATGACTCTAGAGGAAGGGGGGGGGGGTATTTCACCGTCGGATGATGTTGAGATGTGCGGCAGTTTGATGTAATTTTACAGCTTAAAATGTTGAGGATGGGGTATACATTTCATGCAAGATCTGGGATTGGCATCCTTATTGGCGTTAAATTTCTGGGAATAGGTATTTTGGTTTGAGAACAGTTATTCGGAATATGGACAAATTTAATGCCATGAAAATCAGGGTAAGAAATGGCTTGCAATGCTTTACTTTAGACACGGCTATCCTATAAATGCCCTCAAGTTATCACTGAGTCAGTAAAGATACAGACTAGCATATTTGATGGGTTTGTAAAATTCCGGGATTTGGTATCAAAACCACACCAAGATTCTGAGATTGGACGGGTCATAGAAAAAATTATGCAACATCACATCCCCCCTGCATGCCCGGGTATCGAAGTACCCCTCGGGTTTACTCACGAGTTTATTGTTTTTTTGGGGGGGGTTTTCTGGTAGATTTGACGGTCAACAGGAACTGGTAACACTGAAGCAAAAAATACTCACCTTGCTTGAGCCAGCTTTGTAGTTTGATTGTAAGAAGTCCATGATGACCGACGTGACGTGAAATCTATTGGAAAATGCAGGGAAACAAGGGAGCTTTAATAGAAAACATTTAGCAGCCGTTTGTTAGTTTAAAAAAAGAATTGGAAAGAGGTCTGCGCGCAGCCTAGAAAGAGATTAAAGATATCCCAGGAGGGGGCAGTACCATCTACCTTGAATAAGGGGGAGGTGCGTTCAAGGAAATCTTGAGCTGACCAAAAATATAATGGGAATAAAATGTGAACCCAAAAATATGATAGTATGGAGCATTTTATGCTGCAATTTTGCTATCTTTAACATCCTTTTATTAGCCTTTCTACGCTATTTGTTAATATTTTACCCAAACATATAAGATCTCAAATTTTTAGAGCCAAAATTATAGTTTTTGATAAAACATTTTGCCTTCCCAAAATATAGGACACGCCCCCCTACCCAAGTCAGGTAGTGCTCCCTCCCTTGGAAAGATGCAGTTTCGAATAAGTTAAGAAACTTGAGGAGTTGTTAGATACGGACGCAGGCCATCGCACACAGGCCACAAACATTCCTTTTTTTGTAGACAAGATTTTTGAGACATATTTTATATCAAAAACGTTCTGTAACGATTTTAAATGGACAGATTCGTTCATAATGCTATCAATGTTAAAGTGAGTGAAATATCTAAAAGAATTTGTTTTGTTATTCAAAGTAACATAAAAAAGTCCAAAATATGCTAAAAGTGTTGTTATTGTCATGGAGTTCTCGTTTCCTCATGCACACGCGGCACGCTTTAAAATTATAAAATAAATGGGAGTGTTTGTTACTATCACCCATGTGAAACAGTTACTTGTATGCCAAAGAAATTTGACTCATCGAAGGCCAAATTTTGTAATGGATTATTTAAAAGAAGAGAGGATCGTCTCAGTACTGTGATTTTCCTATCACCCGAAGCTGAGTTACTGAGCATCAAAAGGGAGGCAATTCGGGTGCGGAATAAGCTCTCAAAGTTTATTTTTTTGTTTAATCATTATTTTTCAATGAACCTCTACGCGAGAAAGAAAGAAAACTGCGGAGGATAAAAAACTGCGGAGGAAAGTTTGCCTTTCTTTCCAGCAGAGGTTCATGATTAAACAACAAAATAGAATTTGAGAAAGTTTACGTGCGGACAGGATGCACGGTTTTTTTGTAAGCAACTCAAAACTGTGGGTAGTACTAATGCTGCTTACGTTTTCCAAAGTTCAGCCAAAATTTGGAACTTGAGTTGCTTGCTTAAATTGTTTCCATAAGTGTTTATTACTTTTAATTAATTACAAATTGCTTTGTGATTCTGGGCACCTTTTTGAGAATGAGAAATTCTTTCAAAATTGTTGTAAATCGCTTTGTGATTCTGGAATCTTTTGAATGAAAAAGCGATTTGCAATAGTTTTGAAATAATTTCTCATCAATGAGCTCATTCAACCGAATCAAAATAAATAAATAATCAAAATAATCAAAATAAAGTATAAATATTTAGAAGAAAAAATACATAATGAATAAATAAAGAAGTCAAACCTTTATACTGAAGGTTTGAATATTTTTAAAGCGATTTTTTTTCCTAGAAACATTCCTGAATTATTTTTCCCATGGAAACGTTTTGAAAAATTATGTCTGTGTAGAGAAGATGAGACAAGCACTGCAGAGATACGTGATTATTGGTTCGATTTTGCATAAGCATTGGACACAGAGAATTTTCAACAGTAGACAAAAGTTAGCCTTATTAGTATAAGTTATTTTTTATTATAAGCAAATGCTTTATGAGCAACTTTACTGAAGGTCGACTGAAAATTAAGCAATCTCACTTCTAAGATAAAATGTGATAAGTAAGCAGCTTACAAGAGACAAGTAAGCAATTTTTAATAAATTGCAATTCGAGCAAGCTCTTGTGCTTAAGTCGCAAGACACTGTGGCCGTGACAGGGACTGTTTAAGCCCAGTACTATTTTCAATTACCCAGGACTATTTTCAACCATTATTTAGGCTCAGTACTAAACATCTAAGCAGCCATTTAGGAACTAAGAACTTGAGTTCCAAATTTTGGCGGAAATTACGCAACTTTAGCACTGCCCAAAATTCTGAGTTGCTTATAAAAAAAATGGTGAATTCATAATCTGAAATGTAAAAATTCACAGTCATGGTTCCGTGTTTCCTTGGCGGTTTCGCGTTGACTGAATTGAATGCGACATACAGTAAGATCCCGGATTAAAAATCACTGGCACGAAACTTTCGGGCTCATTTTCTCAAAAGAACAATTGAAAAACAATAGAAAGTATTTGTAAACAATAGGGCTCAATCTCAATCAACAGGACAGGGCTCAATCAGTTTTTTTTAATTCGTGGTCTTGCTGTATTTTCACAAATTTTACTATGGAGAGTTCTAACCAATTTTTAACATAAAATTGCAAATTTTAACACGAAAATCCAAATTTTCGACATAAAAAAATTGCTTTTTGCTTGCCTCAAAAAATTATCCCGGGTGCTTAATAATGGAAAATTTCAAAAATTTCGTAAAAATACATGGGCACTTATCAGAGTGTTCATCAGAGAAAATACATCGAGTTTTCAGTAACCATCACACTGGTTAAAAGCATTTAAACTAACAAAGCTGATAAATCACGAGAATAGATTTGAATGGATAAAAATAATACTAAATTGTTCTCCAAAAAGTGCAGCCACAATTTCATTCCATTTCGTCTCCATACTTATTTCTTCTGAGATGATCTAAAAAAACCAAATAATAGATTATTTTACCATAAACATTTTTAAATAAACAAATTTTGTAAATTGCCAAGCAAGAAATTCAAGCAGCAATGTACACATTCATCATCATCAACATCTAATATAAATGCTATCTAACAATGAAGGCATAGCAACTATCTAACTAAAGATAATAACACAATAGAATGTATAGCAAGAATATATGTATGTATATTTCTATAATAAAATGCTTGGTGCACTGAAACGTCTGGGGTTACTTTGTAGCATATTTGAGATTTTATTTTGCTGCAATGTTTTTCCGTTGGGCACGGCGCACTTTCTTCAGAAACCAGAGAAATTTAAAAGTAAAACATGCTTGTGAATCAAATGCTGCTTAGCAGCCGGGAACGGAACGGCGAGATTATAGAAATATACATACATATATTCTTGCTATTCATTCTGTTATGTTATATCTTTTGTTGCATAGTTGCTATGCCTTCATTGTTAGGTAGCATTTATATTAGCTGATAATGATGATGAATATGTGTAAATGTTGCACACTGCTGCTTGAATTTCTTGCTTGGCAATTTACAAAGTTTGTTTATTTAAAAATTTTGTCAGTAGCAAATTCCGCGTTAAACGTTTGACGTTTTCAAAGAAACAGATTTGTCAACAAAAGATCGACGAGGCGGTCGCTTGAAAATTGGAACCAATTTAGCTTTCTTTTAGAATAGAAACAGCAACCAAAAAGGGGTCTTCAGGGCTTTGAGGTAATCGAGGTTTGGTTTATACTACGTGTTATCATCAGCTCGAATAAAAATTCTGAATAACAGCATTATCGCACTACAGCCCGGCGCAACAGATTTAATTCATTTTTATTTGGATTTAATTCGTTTCAGCCAAAATAAGCAGTGTAATACTAGGTGACAGATCACGGCGGAGATAAGGGAAACATCATCCCTAGGTATATGACATTTGTTCTTAAAATGAACATTTTCAAAGAAACTTGAAGAACGAAGTGTACAAGTGTTATTTGTCATATGTCTAGGTGTTTGCATTTTACTCTGCTTTGATTTAGTATCTACTAGAAATATCTGAAAGAAAAACAATGATCTTTACCTTGAGAGTATTGTTTGTTTGAACTCTCTTGTTGTGTTGTATTGGGAGCATCGGATTCCCATGGCGATCCAGCTGAATATGTTTCACGTCTGTCGTAAGTAGCATCCGGGTCATATGCAGTATCTTTGTCGTTATCACTTTCCTGGGCGCGTGTAGAAAGAAGGAACAAAATAATAAGACAATGTTTCGCCTAGTTTCCATATGGCCTTAATTGAAGGTTGCTTGCGATGCGACAGCCAGCTTCTATGTTCCCCGTACTGGCCTTTTTGATAGCTTTTTTTCTTCGCTGACGACAAAGACAATAATCGTGCTGTGTGGAGGTGCTTGACGACAAAAATCTTTGAGATATTATCACAAGAACCAATCAGGAGGCAGCAGAAGCCATATGTTGCAGAAGGAAAACTAAACAAAATGGCGGCAGAGGTAGATTTTTGCATGATTGAAGATAAATATTGTGCTCGTAACGAAAGAACAAGGACAAAAATCGCACGGATGGCCAATAAAAATTTGCAGTGTGAGCTAGGCTTTAGATCGCGTAAGGTTGCTGTAACTGCCGGGAGAAAACTGGATGAGTTCAACTGCTTGCGATACCGGGAGCATAGAAGATGGCAGTCGCAGGCGGTTATGGCTGTGTGGAAACTAGGCTTATAAAAAAACCGTGAATTTATTCATGTTTTTTATGAATTTTCATTACGTGAATTTATGCTTGACCCTATAAATCAACGAGTACGCTATTCAATGTTCGGAAGTTGATACAATGTCGAAACGTGCAATCACATGTCAGCAAAAATCACTCGTATGCTATCAATTTTATTATTTTTTATTGTATGTTGATTGTAAATTTTATGGGAATATATAAAAAAATAAAAAAATAAATTTATTCATAGGGTACGATGGTTAATGTTTAATGCAGTGTACTGGACGGTTGAGCGAATCTTTTTTGAAGCATCGATTTTGTTTCCAAATCTAAAAAAAAAATAATTTTCGGCATCCACGGGAAATACCAAATTTATTTTAAGAAACCATTGCTGTTTCGGTCACCTGAAAGATTGATGACCTAATTACAGCTTTAAAAAATTACCTTTGATCTTTTCTACAATTTTTATGATCATTTTTCAATCAATCTGGATAAAAACGTTTTTCGTTGTTGTGCTTCATAAGAGCATAGTACTTCATATTTTTGAACGTGATGATTATGACGTATTGTTACAACGAAAGATTACGTTCATTTCCACTTGATAACCCGGGGGCCACTCTTATTGTCAACCATGTATATATGTTCAACCCCACTGCGACTTTGGAAGTTAAATTTAAGACGGGGTATATTGTTTTCACAACTTCTTGGTGATACAAAAGATGCCAAAATACTGTGAGTATTAAATTTAAAAAAAAACAAATCCACCTCTTGTTGGACAGGTTGTTGCGGCATCCTTCGACGTCCTTCATGTTGCCTGTCTCTGTGCTTTCTGCGAAGCTCTCTGTAGCTCATAGGAATTTTTTCCTTTTCTTCATCGCCATAATTGTCTTGAGAGTGATGCTCTTGGCGATCATGTTGTGGAGTTGCAATTGGTTTGGGTCCCATTAGACCAGGTTTTGATCGCGGGTCAGCGTCATCAAATTCTGGGGAAGATATTCAAATGTACTATCATTCATATGTGCATCATTCGTAACACAAAGAAACCGACTACACGATCAAATCCCATGCAAAACACATATGACTGGGGTGGAGAACCGTCCATATTCACAAATGCATCTCATACACATCCGTGTAATAAACGCCTTCCTCTAATTAACGCCGTATCCAATTGTAGACAAATTCAATAAACGGCATGGCGTATTCATTTTCAGACATTACGGCATACGAAAACTTTTTACATGCTAAATTCAGCATTTTTACATTTTTTTCTGATACATGGTTAGATAAAGATAAATGTATATATATATGAACGTTTTTCATCACTCTCCCATTTCATAATAGCATGTAGCAACAAGAGAGAATTCGGTATAAAACAAAAGATTCCGTTCTGAAGGCGACAATGCACCTTGTCACTGTAAAGAATAGATTTCACACCTTCAACGCAGCCAAGCTAACCATAATAAACAAAACCATTAAGTTCTGCGTTTTTGTGTATTTTAACTCGACTGAGTGCACGTACAGTCGTGAAATATATTCTTTCAAGTTACAAGCCGTATTGTTTGTTCGAAACCGCAATTTTTGTTTTATGTAATCACCCCCTTGTTATATGCAGCAAGCCGTGATTCTTTCAACCAACACTAAAACAAGGGAGCAGAGGTTTGGGATAAAAGATTAATTTGTCCCATGTATCTTGACCAAAGTTAAAGGTATTAACTGATTGATTTCATAATTAACAAAAAGGAACATACCGTTCGGGAGAAGACCAGCTGCCCTTCAGGAAAAGAAATGAAAAACATGTTATTTCAAATTGAGCTGTAAGAATTTGTGTCAAGTAAATAATTCCAGGCAAGGTTTAGTGTCACAGACCCCAATGATCAGCTACCCGGGGAAATGTCGGCTAAAATTGTTTCATCAAACAACAAGAAAATTGATTTCCACGAGAACGTATTTTATTTGACAATGCTATATATTAAATGAAAGAAATATAAACATTAAACATTGATGAAAGTATTAAGTGAAATTTAAAAAATACCGGTATTTTATCGAAAATTCGGACAAAATCTCTTCCCCAATCTAAAAATGCTAACGACACCCCTGATTATTTAACAAATAAGTAGGATTTGTTGGGATTTGACAAATTTGTGCAGTCCCACTAAATTTCATTAATTACGGTGAAAAGACAGGAATCAAAATGTAAATTATACCGCCTCTGGTATTTGCGAACTTGTTCTGCTAAACGTGAGTCCTCAAGATTCATTATCTTCTGAAAACACTGTTCTTTATATGATGACACACCAACAATCAAGCCAACAGCAAACGCTCCTAAAAATCAAACATAACATTATAATTTGTGATGTCTGAGCGTTAGACTTCAGGCAAGAAATTTGTTCTTTGCTCACAGTTAATATCATATTTCCGTTATCCAGAGGCATTCATTGGAAACATATTCAAGAGGCATACTTTCGCACTTTTATCAATGGAAGACATTGACCAGTTTACAAGAATTATTCAAATTTTTATATGGTTTTTGTAAAAAATTTACAGAACAAACCTAAATTGTAAGACAATACTACAGAGAGCAACAGATGCAAATTTTGTAACAATCAAAGGAATTATCTGTTGAAAACAACGAGAAACCAGCTCAACTGAAAAACGTAAACAAGCGAAGCCATGCAATTTTGCGGAGGAGATGTTTACATTTTCAGGTTCAGAGAGTTTTGCTTTGTTTTTGACGACTAATAGCTTTAAAGTGTCAATTTAACTATTGTCAGAAAAGTTGCCTCTGTTACAGGGAGCACGGTAGTGCATAGCAACTCTGAAGCCTAGAAACTTGAATATAACTACAAATACAACTTTACGATTAAACAAATATTATGATCATTTTCAATAAACATTCTACGAGAGAGGAAATTTTTATCAGTGTTGCTTATTCAAAGCGTCCGGAGGCCTGAATGTATTTCAACGTTTTGTTGTATGAATTTTCGGATTAAATTCAGAATCATATAGCCAATGTTATTGTTGTCCTTTATTAAAAAATCAGATCATTAAAATAGAATCAAACAAGGCTTGGTTTTCATTAATATTTACTTCGCTTTTATTTGAGCATTACTATTAATTAATAAGCGCTTCACTGTGAACTGAAAATGTGCTTTAGCTCCATTTTGCAAAGTAAATTAACAGTTCTCTACCAAAATCTGCTCTTGTTGATCAAATTACGAAATGATTTTTTGAACTTTGAAAATACCTGAATATGCAAAGCCAGCCCATCTTTTCACACCAGGATAGAAATCTGTAAACGAGAAAATTAATATTGTAATCAAAATAATTATTTTTATTAATTCATGCCAATGTAAAGTGATCTCAAGAAATACATAAACTGTCAAATGCAAATTTGAAAATCAGGTCACATTTAGACAGTATTGCTGCACTAACATTAAATACTTACTGTGGGCAAGGAATCTTGTGGCAAAGACTGACAACAAGCCCAATGGTAGACCTGCATGAAAATAATCCCAAATTACAACAAAATTCAAACATCAAGTAACAATTCTAAAAATAATCGTTTTATAAAATCCATACATTCAATATAGCTTGAGTGTCGAAAAAGTCTCGAAAATGGGAAATGTCAAAGTTAAAATTAATGGTTGAATCGCTTCAATCGGTGGATCCAGTAATTTTATATAACCCGTCAAAGAAGAACACTCTTTTTTTGGTCACTCGGTACATTTTATACCTTGATAAGGGTGTGCCTGTCTAAGTAATTTCCAAGACAGATGGCAGATAAACTATTGCAGGTAAAATATTATACCGTCTGGACATTCATTATTATTGCTTTAAAATAAAAGCCCATGAACAATGTGAAGGAGTATTTTTGCGACCAAAAGTAGAAAAGTTCATACTGTACTTTATCTCATAAAAATGAGAGTCTTAAGTTCATAAAGAGAGTAAAATAACTCAAGAGAGGCTAACAAATCTTGCAGTGTTGAGCATCGCTAGAACTAACTGTTGATTTTAAGAGCATAATTCATAACTTTGCAAATAGAGAAAGCCAGTAAGAATTGTTTTTAGTATTCTGTGCATGTTCTGTTAGTATTCAAAACCTCTTTTATTGAAATTTATTTTTATTGAGCACACACAGTTTTTTACAAGACAGCTTTCCACACGTGATGGGCGTTTCCTTCATTTTCCAAACGTCTAAATTTGGATGTGACCACAAAAAAGCTTACTCTAGAAGAGGCCCCAAGTTGGATGTCAGCGACCTGTTTGGTCATGTAAAATTCAACTTATTCTATGTTATATGTTAGTTGATTGAATTTTACAAATGAAGTTGAGTAAAATTAAATATTCCTCCTAAATGTTCCAAAAAACATAATAGCTATATGACACTTTCAAACTGTACCTCTGAGATAAAGACTGTGCGTTCGACATTCCCTGAGAACAGCCATCTCTTTTTCTGACAACTGCAAAAGAAATGTAAATGAATTGGAAAGCATATACTAGGTATCATGCAGAGTTCCTCAAGGATCAATTCTCGGTCCAATCATTTTTCTTCTTTATATAAATGACATGGCATGTGCAGTTGATTGCAACCTTCTCCTATATGCAGACAATTCATGCCTGGTTTACAGTGACACCAGCATATAGAAAAAAACTTAAACAAATGCTCTATGTGACTGGTTTGTGGAAAATAAATTAAGAATTTATTTCAGAGAGGAAAAGATCAAATCCATACTTTTTAAGAGAAACAGTTTCTGGGTAATAGTTTTATTTTGGAGTAGATAAATGGCAAATGGTGAAAACAACTATTTCTTTAAGCCCAAAACCAGGTTATGCCAAATATTTTTGGTGTGGAACAAAGTCCAAAACAATGGAAGAAAAATGATCTATTGTTTTAATAATTGGTGTGGCGTAACCTTATGTGTGGCACAAATAAACTTTCCACCTTGGATTTCGGCTTTCTGTGTTATGGCAGCAAAATTGTCTTATTTTTTTTAACAATATTCTTTACAGATGTTTTTTTATATTAGAAACTGGTTCTGGAGTTTGTAAGTAGGTTTCTTAATTTTGGGCACAATTTGTATTGTAAAAGTTTCTTAAAGAGATCCTTAAATTTCCAATAAAATTTAATTTGTATAATTTACCATAATGAGAACCCTTGAATATAAATATGAGCCCAGAAAATTACAAAGAAAAACCTAAAAAAAATCAATAGACTAATTTCTATGTTTACATTTTCTGACAGAAAAATGAGATTCTTTTGTGATGCAAAACAATGCAACAATAACAAACTCACACCTTTTCATTATTAATTGAATGCTGTTGTTTACAAAACAAAGGATGCTTGGCTGGTTTGCCTGTCCAAAAATGTGAACATTGAAAATGATCTACACAGTACAGCATAATATACATTTTTCTAAATAAAGATTTTGCAAAATCATAACAAATAATATACTGTTGCTATAAAAATTTTCTTAACTGCGGATTGACCTCTTATCAATTCTAGAGTTTCTTTTCTGGAACAGTGTATAAGACAGTTTCTTATATGTATATTATATGGTTTATTTATATGAAGTGGCTATGATGGATACAGTATAATACACAATTGTCTGGGAATATGGGAGTATCATGAGCATACGGTTTTTATCCACACCCCAGACTGTAAAGTTTTATTTCTGCCTGGAGAATTTGCCTGGATTTCATTGTTTTTAAATAATATTTTACTGTTTTCTCACAAAATGTGTGGGGAATATGCATTTCCCCACGAAATGCAAACTTTTCAGTCTGGCCCATACCCAACCAATGCCATCTAAACCATACTGAAAAGTTTGTAGGTTGTGCCGAAGATCTTCGGTATGGCATCTTGGCAAACACCAACTTGGTGTGGCATGAATTTAATTAATTTCGCTGGAAAACAGTTTGGCCTGGCGTAAATTTTAGGAAGGCACGTAAGTAAGTAAGTAGGCCGACCGCTAGGTCGAAGGCAACCCGAAGGCTCCTTTTTCGTTAGCTGCTACCCATAATGGGTAGGGGAGGGCGCCACTCCTTTCCCTGGTTTGATAACCAC
>JAYJMH010045839.1:0-14328 GCA_036873815.1 Phacellophora camtschatica
ATCTGTTTTCCCTCGACATTTGCGCAATATTTTGAATTGTTTGTGCAAATTCTCGGGCTGCATTCCATGTTGTTCTTCAATATGGCAACCGATGGCCGACTCTTTGTGTTCCTCAATCCTTTGGTGTAAGTGTCGGCATGTATAACCGACATAATCTGAATCGCACAGATCACACTTATTATTATTGTTGTTGTTATTTTGGTTGTTGTAGTTGTTGTTGTTGTTGTTGTTGATGATACTGTGTATCGCATTGTCAAAACCATTATTATAGCACCTTTAAGTAACCTATTGTTTTCCATTGTTTTAGCTAAAATTGAGGGTCTGAGTATCTTGAAATGTGACTTGAGGCTCAACTCATTTTAAATTTTGAAAGCTTCTGAGAATCGCAAATTTTTCACAGATTCCTTACCTTTAAGTTCCTACTTCAGTTCGAAAGAGCTTCTTTATATGTTTCAGCAGCAAGTTTTTCTGACTGCACACTGATGTCATGAATACAATGCAAAGCAGCATATTTTGCTTGCCTGAAATCGATAATCTATAATAATCTATAATAATCTATAACAATCTATAATAATCTATAATAATCTATAATAATCTATAAAAATCTATAATAATCTATAATAATCGATAATCTCAAGTACGAATAAATCGTTAGTTTGCGTGCAGACTTTACTTATAAAGTAAAGTCTGCAGGCAGGCTAATAAATCACATGCTAATCCATCACGTTCTTAAAAATCACGTACAAATCAATCACGTTACTATTGGTCACGTGCTCAAAAATAACGTGCCCACCAATCTTTGGTCATTAACGTCGATAATATTCTGTATATATTCTAATTGCTTACAGATTTCTTTCTTTTTTTCACTTTGCAAGTAAGTATCTTTGGAAATTGTAGTTTACTGAATGAAATAAAATAAGCAAAAATATTAACATTTGTACCTTTTTATGCCATTAGCTAGTAATCTGCTCCTTTTCTTTAAGCCCCCTTTTCTGAAGCCCCGATTTTTTGAGTCTGATTTAAGATATCAACAGTTAAGATTTAAGACATCAACAATTTTCTCAAAATTTAAACAAAACTTAACTTGCACAAACGTTGCCAAAACGTTCCCTAACTGTTGATGTCACATTAACTTTTTTATGTAACTGTCACTTCTATCAGCTCTGTTAAAAGCATACGTTGTACAATGTAAAATATATAACATATCAAATAAAACGTCCACCATCAATAATCTCCTTTTAAAGTTTCCTCTCATTTTGTTTTGAAATTGAATAGGCTCCACCTTTGGGGGAGCTACATAGAGTTTTCAAAATATATTATATTGTACCATATCAAGTACTACCTTTACTTCCAATGTATTTTGGCAGCCTTAATTACTCAAACATATGGAGGGAATATTTATGTTCTTTTCAAGCAATGATTTGCATAGACTTGCTCCAAAGCTATTTCGTTTCGTTAATCAGTAAAAAGTAAAAAATATATCATTGCGGAGGAAAATACCCTGCGGAGGAGGTAAATATCCGCTGATTAACGAAACGAAATAGACTTAAAGCAAGTCTATGATTTGTACTGCTTGTTAATATATGAAAGTAAAGAAGTTCAGCTGGTCCCGCGTAATGTTTTTCACCAAAACCACTGCGGTAAATAACTAGGTTAGTTAGATTTTTTATGTGCCGCCAAATATGAAAGTCAACCTCGAAAACGCGAACCACTTTAAGGTGGGGTTGATAACGGTAGCCAAATTAGATAGAATTTATTAAATATAGAGACCGTTAGGTTATTGTGTAAAACCACGATAAAGCTTCAACTAATTCATAAACTTTGTTAGTCCGTAATTTATGTACGTTTCGCAGTCTCATATGTCGGGTCTCTTTGCGCTGCACAGCAAGGCGCTTTGATGGGATTTGACATTTAATATGTTACATAAACCATCATTGATACAATCTCATGAGGTTTAGGCCCGACTTGCTCCAGGGCATAGAAAATATGTTCAGCGCAGTTCAGATAGTTTCATGTTATTTTATCTCACTTCAAAATATATATGCAGCACCTTTGGAAGCCAAACAAAACTAATTTTACTTCTAGCATGTAGTAGATATTTTAAATATAAAATCTAGCTAACTTACAATTTAGTGCAATACAGCAGAATTTAGTACAATTTAGAACAAATCAGTGGAATTGTGTTGGTACAATTTGGAACAATATAGAAAAAGTTAAAAATAATAGGCCTATTTATTACAATTCTTGCTTTTACCTGTTTCTAACTCCATTTTGCCAGAAAATAAGAAGTAATTGCATTTGAGATCCATCCGTTTATCCTTGCTTAGTAACTAGAGTAAAAAAAAACAACAATCTTTACATAAATATCTAAGGATCAATAGAGCAGTTAGACTTACCCCAAGTCAATTTCTTTCTTAACCCGAGAAAAGGAGCTTGAGATAAAAAACGAAACAATAACTCGAAGAAACTTAAGATAAACGAAGGAAGGTGAGGAGGAGAAACAAAAATATGAAACATTTCTCCTTGCGTTTTTTATGTTTTTCCTCCTCATTTTTTCTAGAATATCCTCCGTTTTTTATTATTTGCATTAAAAAGAAATAGACTAGGAGCAAGTCTATAGAGCAGTAGGTTCTTTTTTAGATAGCTTAAAACAATCAGTGCATAAAAATGAGCTCTTCCCAGTAACTGTTTTGTAGAATTCCGTAATACTGACGTAAACTACCAACTTAAACATATCCAAGGGTCGTCTCTTTAATGGTCAATTTTTTTTCTAATGGAGAAGCAAACTCTTATCAAATAACTTAAGTAAAAATAAATATTGAAGAAAATTCTTCATTTCAAATCCAGTACATTTCAAAGTCTAAATTGCTATTATTGTATCATAAATTTGCTTCATAGTAATTTTGTCACCAAATGTTAATTTGTTGATTGGACTTGCAGGGTGAAAAATTGAAGGATAGTGTAAAAAATGTATCATTGAATGAAAGATTAAAAGGATAAATCTCTAGGATAGACCCAAGGATATATCTCTAAATTATACCCTCATAATTTTCAACCTTTCTGGTTTGTGGTTAAATATGTCTCTGAAAACATCTACAAGAGCACCAACAATTTCATGAGGATTGTCATTGGCATTGTCAAAACAAAATTGAAGGAAATGGTACAAAATGTTTCATTGATGAACGATTGAAGAGAAAGGACCCAAAGAAATATCTCTACACCACGATAATCTTCAATTTTTCCGGTGCCGAGATAAACTCGTCTCTGAAAACTTCTTCAAGAGCACTAACAATTTTATGAAAGTTTTATCGAATCGGATGAAAAATTGTTCGTTTACGGTTAATGCCAAGGTCGTGATTAACTTTCAACGTAAAAGGCCACGCAATCAAACAGTCATAATTGAACTAAACTTTGATGAATCATTAACAAATTTAATTTAATTACATTTTCACAAAATATAGGAAGAAACTTTAAACAATAGTATGACCAATGAAGGAGACCGTGGAAATCAACAAGCACACAAACTGAGATTTCCCTGTTGATATGGATATCCACCTTCCTTGTATTCTTTGTATTTGGTTTGTCTTACTCAAAAATTGCGTGGGAATAAGATTTAATACCGATTATCGATCTCAAAAGTTCTTTCAAAAACTTCACATCAAATTGGATCGAATAATTAAGCCAAGCCGTGAGAGAATCACTGAGAAAATAAAAGTAGTAAAACCACATCATGCAGCCCTAGACACGGGCTTTCAAATTCGACAATATATTAATACCACAGGAGGCAGAAATTTGTATTTATTGGCCTATTGTGTATGGAAGCAGGCTGCAGACAAATGAGAACCGATGAGAGCACTTCTAACCTGGAATTGTTGCAATATATCTGCGTGACACTCTAATTTAGATCACATGAGTTCGTAACAAAATTCATAAATATCACGATCAGGCGTAAAAATTGTATTTTCCGAAAATACAGGGAACCGATGAGAGCACCCATTTGAGCAGCCCCCCCCCCCGCTTTTTATTAAATATTAGATTTTGGTATTATTAATTTGGCAGAAAAGGGTGATATACATATAAAATCCTGTTGCCCCCTGAAAATGTTTCCTTCTTATGGCACTGAAATATAACGGTTTTGCTTGCCGAAAGGCTGAAATTATTAAAAAGGGAAGCAAAACATGGCTGCTCTGCAGCTCCTACCCTGGAACCAGAGCCTCAAAAGAGAGAGCCTCAAAAGAGAAAGCCTCAAAAGAAAATTTCCCTTGTTTCCCTGTGTTATTTTTCCTGTGTTATTTTTGGGAGGCTCTGGTTCCAGGGTATGCAGCTCCAAAAATGACAGATTTTGTTTCCATCAAAATACACACCTTTCTACAAGGAACAAAAGTTTAATGTTCGACAAGTTTATCACTTGGATGCATACATTCAATCAAGAACAATTACTTCGAACTAATGTTCATCCAGGGGCCTTAGGAATCATGGTGTTTGTTTCCTATTTTTCAATTTTGCACTGCTTTTGTGTCCTACCACCCATGTGTGTTTCATGTTTGGGTGCTTTCTATTTGTTGGTACACAAAGATAAAAGAGAAACATGTTTTCTTGTTGGACTTTTACCTGTTGCTCCTCGGCTTCAAATTTTCTTATGCATATCGGCTTTGAAGATTGTCAAGATTTTACAATGATTCTGCAAGACATCTGAGTTTTATTCGAAATTATTTCTGGGAGAATTAGAAAAAGAACAATTCAGTTATTCAAAAATCTCAAACTGCTGTATCTTCGCAGTAAAAAAAAAGATTGCAGTCATATCTGAAGGGCTACACGTTTTTTTTATGAGAAACTTTTTAAAAGAAACTCATTGGTGAAACCCACGAAAATTTAAGAAACTTTTACTAGTGATAAAAAGTTGCTAGGAAACTTTTGATATTTTTAGAGAAGATTCACGATGCTTTATGATTTTAATTGGGTGGATATGATGTTGGATGATAGATTCAGTGAAGACATTTCATCCTGTACAATGTCTACCCAGCTTTAGTAATGACTTTGTTGAAAAAAGAATGCATCATAAAAAAACGGAATTTTTTATATACCTACAAGTAAAAATTGGTCTAAAATGGTCTAAAATTAAGAAACTTCTATTAGTAGAGCCCTAGCAAGGTTTCGATGGATGAAAGCTAATTTATACCACCAACTGGCTAATATGATTGCGGAACAAGACTTTTCTGCGAAAGAAGGCAATACACTGTTTTAATACAAGCATCTGTTTTAATACAAGCATTCAATGCAGATTTGTTAAGATCTACTTCCTACGCTCTTCGCATTTACAATCAAAGAACTACTGGAACCAAGCCAAGAAAGACACAATAAGGCAATAAACATACAATTAAGGGTGTTGGCTATATTAATCCTGGATACCATAACAAAATTTAGCTTGTTCAGACCCGATTTCAACAGAATAATTAAATGACGTAATGTTTGTTTATGAACCGCAAGGTTATGAATTTGTGCCGATGGTATTACGTGAATTAAGACAGTAAAAATAAGCTGCTCACAACGCACTTCATTTACAGCTAAAAATCATTACTTTATACTATAATAATGGTGCTTTAAATACTCTACCTAATACAAGGTTAGGCAGCAAACTAACCAAAATAACAACACAGCAATGTTAGAGACATATGGATGTGTGGATTTTTATTATATAAACTTTGCCTAATGTTGTGAGCCTTTATCGTGTAATTGCACATGGCTGGACACTCGATTAAAAAATGAATTTCATCAGAAATACTATTTAAAATACAAAGTTTACATTTTTGTTGGTTGGCTTTTATACCTCTATGTCTACCTACCTGAATTTGCAGGTTACTATGATCGCTACATCTAAACTTGGCTAAGACCTTCCCTTTTTTGAAGTCAATTCCTAAAATTAGATATTTCTCCATGATTAGCTTGGTGGTGAATGTTTTATAAGTGCACAGTCTACTGTTGAGTTTACTGTCAATATCAGCAATGCAAGTTTCTGATTCCCAAAAACTATTAAACATATCATCTACTTCTCTTTTAAAAGTTCTATCAATTTGAGTCGTGCTGTATCTGGAAGGGTTATTCCAAATTTCATTAAGGCCTGCCAAATTAAGTATTGCTCTAACGTTCATGAGACCGTATAAGGAAGTGTCCTCCAGCAACTTCTTTGTCTCGTATAGGGCCTACAACTAGGGAATCATCGGGAATCGCAATTACACTAAATAATACATTTATTGAAAATTTAGAAACACATGATTGACCTGCTTTCTGCAAAATGCCCTAAAATTTGGTGAAATGTTTATTTTCAAACAAAAAAAGTTAGTTAAAAGGTTTTGCCAGTACTTTTCCTTCCCTTCATTTCTCACCTCTAACGCTCCAACAAGCACCTCAATTTGGTCCTAAATTAGCAATTTGCATCAAGATCGTTATAGTCTTAATTTAGCATAATCGCAGAGAATTAACTTCCCAATTAAATAAATTTTCTACGCATTCCCTCGAGCTTGTTTACAAGAATGATGCAACCACTGAGAGTAGAGAAATCAAACGTTTAGAATGGTTTTTCATTGGCAGAATCATCAGAGGGGGAGGCGTAACTTTTACCGACAAGCCAGTCCTGCGTGTTATTAAATTAAACAAGAAGATAACAACAGATTTTAACTTGTGGTCACTGTGCCAGAATAGTAAGCGCGTTAGGCTATTCGGGTATGAGAATAATGAGTACACTCCCAGGCTTCCTAGCAAGACAAAC
The DNA here is from genome assembly GCA_036873815.1 of Phacellophora camtschatica. NCBI lineage: Eukaryota > Metazoa > Cnidaria > Scyphozoa > Semaeostomeae > Ulmaridae > Phacellophora > Phacellophora camtschatica. Next base: position 6,767 of record JAYJMH010045839.1, read on the forward strand.
AAAGGAAAACAATAGAGGCGGACCATTTCACTAACAGGATAAACCTAACACTTGGATGATGAGTCTTTTATCATAAACAAGCATTTGTGATGTGAGCACCCAATCATCTTGGACCAAACCATTCTGGTGCTATGTTTGCGGTTTGCATCACAAACACTTCATCAAATAGTTCCCACCGACTAAATAAGGTTTATTTTGAAAATGTTTAATGAAATCATTGGATCAAATTGAAATAAGATTAATTGAGTTGCGACATTCTAGTCAGGCACGTTGCAACTGGAAGATTCGGGGAAATGTCACCACCCCCCCCCCCCCATTAATTAGCCACAAGGGCGAAAATTCGGGCATCCTTATCATTATTTTCATCTCGCCAGGTCTCAGCTGATAAATGTTTAATATCAATAAACACCCCGTTCAATTTGTACAGAGAAGATATCGGTTATTCAGTTGAAGTAAGAAGGACTTGTCTTCATATATTTTCGGGTTATCAAATATGGAGCTTCTTCAAAACTTGATTAATTCTTCAAAACTGTTACATTTTCATATCATCACCATGTAAAAATCATCACATGTTCATACTCTTTCAAGCCTTCTACAAAATCCGGTATGAAACAGCAAAAAATTTCGGAAGCAATTATAGCTGTCGTATATATTGGCCTAATATTAAATTCCAATTAGGTATAGTAAACATTTCAAACATATGGCATTATAACTGTAGCTGTAAGAGGCAACAAAAACTGCAGCATTGAAACTTGCAGCCGGGCTCTGGGCTGGGCCTTTAAGGTTTATACTTGGACCTTTGAAGTTAGGTAATGGTCCTCATTCAATCTTACTGCACTACTGAGCCCTAAAATAGGGTGAAACCGGTATGGGGCTGATTGTTTTACGAGTAAATGGCTTTTTCCTAACAATCATTGAACTCAGCTTATTGCGGGACGGTTAACAGTCTCCTGAGGGCCTTCACTAGCAATCCATGCCGGTTCGGCAATCGGGGTGGAATAATTGACCGTTGGCGTCTCCAAGACGTTCTTGAAAATAATACACGTGTCTTCTCAAGAAAGTTTGCATGTTCTATATGACTCAATGTTGTGAAAGTTTCTATATGCAAAGTTTAAATTCTTCGAACATGTTCCACGCCAAAAAATATAATCTTTATTAAATTACTTCCAAGGAAGAAGGATGCAAAGCCGAACCTTTGATGTTGAATGTTAAGCGATAAACAACATGGACTTGAGTCATAAAGAGTAAGCGGCACAATTGGTGTCTTACTAATCTTGCATTTTCAAACGAAGAACTAGGATTGAGAATATCTTCTCCCCAACATCTAATTATCAAAATAGCGCTAAACGATTAGTTGTTTATTCTGAACAAAACAAGCAACAGGATAGTGCCAATTTCCTACCGTCTATTTCTTCGTGTTGGCACAAAAGAATCTATAAAGATTCTATTAAGCTCTATGGAGCCTTCTCTTTTTCAGTCAAAAATCAACCCGTTGTTGGTTTTCGTAGCTCTGAATTTCGTTGTCTGTAATGGCCACGGGGTCGACATCGACATCGCCTCTTGCTCTCTGTGGTAACGTCCTTCGTAGTGTAAAAAAGTAATTTGTAACATATAACATGCGCCATATTTTATATTTTTGGGATTGCGTTTTCATTCAATTACATTTTTGGGTCATCTCAAGATTTCCTCGGATACGCCCCCCCCCTATCCGAGTTAGATGGTAGCTACTGCCTCTCCTGAGGTAGCACACACACAGATTTAACAGCAGTTTTAAAGGCATGAAAAAATATTTTTTTGTCCATAGATGCTAATTTACGCCTCTAATCTGGATCGTGTATTTTGAATGTCCAATATCTTAAGAGGAAATGAGTAAATTAAATCTGTGCTTTTATTTTTAATCCAGAGCACGTGAAGTGATCACGGAATCAACAAGGCAGAAAAGTACAAGAAGATTTTCTGGAACAAGTGTTGATGGTAAGGAAACACCCTTTTTGGTTTTTAGTCGAAGTACATCATTAATGATAAACACCATTATGAGAAACTTAGAATTTCTGGGATATTTCAATATATTATATTATATATTGTTCCATTGTTTTATTTCTTCTCATAATAATGGTGAGCAACTTTTAGTTCCATGGCCTGACCATAATTTTAATGACGTTTTTGGAAAAATTGAGTTTTTAACGAACAGTAGGGTGTCAAATTAAAAACGTCTTCTCTTCAAAGGGTATAATGAAAATTGTTTAATAAAACTATTTCATTAATTAACACAATTCAGTTCATTCAACCAAATCAAAACGTTTTGCAGACAGCTGAAATTGTATGTGTGCAACCCTTTCGAATCGCATTACTGTGTTATTATGCTCATGTAAATCATTTGTTTACGTAACTCTTCTATTTGAAACTTGCAATGCCACATGATAGTGTTATTTTCCGATTTATACTTTTTACTTATTATATACACCTTAGCTGGTTTTCATTAGCTTATATTAATATTGCTAATTTAGCTATTCAAAAAAAAATCTAATAGAATTCTTCAAGTTGAAACACTTTCGTCGAAAAACGTTACATAAAAGGTTCTTATACATTGAAAATCATTTAACAATTTCAAAAATCAAATTCAGCCTGACGTCAAACAAAGTAATAACCATCAAATTTCATCGAGCTGGAACAAATTTACATTTGCAGTTCTCAAAAAACATGAGCAAGATCTAAGTAGATAATTAACAACAATAAGCATCGCTTTGGCAGCATTTAAGATTTTATTATGCTTAAAATGCCACATTATTCATCTGTGCCCAATCTAATTAACACAATGAAACAGAATACAAAAAATATATAGATTATCTCTTCGTGTGAGACTGGGTTCATCATGGTACACATTTAAAATCCAATTTTGGATTAGCCTTTTCAAACGTTGATTCCATTTGCGAGGTAGCTGCGCATACAAGATCAGAGGCACAATTCCCAGTGGTTGATGGCATGCTAATTTGACCCTCGTTGACCTGTGTGCACGTAGCAAGCCTTGTTCACGAGCCTAGCCCAAAATCGCATTACCATCACGAAATTAGGAATGTTTTGTTAACAAGCACTTACTGATTAGGCCCAACATTAATGTGTGGTTACGTGACATTTTTAAGGAACACTTGTCACGTACAATTCTGGGTCACGAAATCCCACTATGACCCCCAAAGGAGACAAGCGTAAACTTTAGCTTATCCTGCGCTCGTGCAAGACATCCAGGGGTGTCTATTCTTACATGTTTCTTTGATTGGCCTGTCGTGAGTGAATCAGTTGACCATGAGGGCTGTCGCAAGAATGTTTGGATTGGGAGAGGGCGAGGGGTGTCGAAAGAACCCAAAATCGTTCAGTAAAATGCCCGAATTCTTTCGATTCTATTTAATGCTTTTAACCTTTTGACACCCAGATTGGTTTCTACTAAACAGAAAAATCCTATGCAAGTTTTATTTTGCAGGGGGTAGCACATGTAAAGTAACTTAATTTATATGATAAACTTACGTTCAAATATCTGAAATAAATGTAAAGTTCTACCCGCATTTACCTCCTGAACATATGACATTTTACGTTGTTTCTCAATGGGCTTATGGCCCTTTCCGGGAAGGTTGACGTCAAGTGTTATTAAAGTTTGTAAAAGTTTACGACATCCAAGCCCAAGGTGGGACTACATAAAATTGGCGAATAGGTCCGTAAATAGATAGACATGAGAAAAAATATGTCACTGCGGAGGAAAATACCCTTCGGAGTATCAACCTCGGGAAAATTTCGTTCTTATTTTCCTGAGGTTTATCCTCCGCAGGGTATTCCTGAGGTCTATCCTCCGCAACAAAACGAAATAGCCTGCGTGCAGATGAATTGTTCAAAACCCTAAACCATAGACCTTCAACGATACTGGAATGAATCCCAAAACGATACTATTTTATAACTCCTTCACACCATACCAATCACAATAATAATGCCAATCTTGACAATACCAATCGCAATCAACGCATCAAAGCCAAGAGCACAACTACAGCATGTTTTGTATCGAAACTGTGCGTATCTCACAGCCAGTGTATATTTTCCGCTGTTTCACAAAGAAGCCAAAAATTCTACCCAGAAAGACGATGGAGGCGGATCATCCAACCACAAGGATGATCTTTGTATTAACATGATCTTGGTACATAGATAATGTTCCCTCCCATAAACAGGCTCTAATGCGAAGCTGATCGGTGGGAGTAATGTAATTAGTCTAATGTAAATGTAATTGGTAATAAAAAAAATAGTTTTCTTATAATTCTAGCAATCATTCGGAAGCCTCGGTGTCTCGTTCACCTAAAAATCATATAATTTTGGTTTGCTCTTATGGTCTGATTGTTTCATAATCTTTGGTTAAGCCTTTTTTGGTGACCCAATCAAGCATGGAAATTAAAATCCGCCCTTCACACATGCTATAACACGAAAACCAAGCCCTTTTTCTGTAAAGTTTCATTTACATTTTAAAAGCAAATGAAAAAGGATACTCTAGTTGTTTGTTAGACTGTCTCTAAGTCTATTTCGTTTCGTTAATCAGTAAAAAAATATATGAAAGGAAATAGACTGAACGGAGCAAACTAAACCTTTTCAGTATGAATGGCAGTGTCGATAATTTCTGAAGTGTTAAAATCAAGTTGATAATACAATTATAATGTAATTTCGCGATAATATATAGCACGTGAAATATGTTATGTGGCCTTTCTTATTGAGGGTTTTTCTGCAAAGAGTGAAAAGCATGCACAATTTCATGATACTAATTTTTATTCCTGCTGTCGTCTGATGATAACTCCGATTAAAGAATGGCTCAATAGCCGTTTAGCGCACTGTGGCTAACACAATAATTGGAATAGGGGCCACTAGGGACTGGGGGCAGCTGCGAGCTGCCTCCCCTCATAGGTTTTTCCCAAACATACCCCGCTGTGGTTTACTGCTCTATGTAGTCGCTTGTTTCAGACTCCCCACATCGCTAGTGGCATAGACCCCCACTCTCCCTAGAAATTTAGCCCGTCCTACACCACTGTCACAAACACCAATATGAGATTTATCTACTCCCTTTCTGAATATTGTACCAGAATCTAAAATTAGAAGCTCATTAAGATCGAAACTGATCTGGCTAACTATTCATTATTGTACAGAGAAGCTAATTCGGCTGAACATAGCAATACAACTCGACAAAAGACCTTTAATGAACAAATGCTTACATGGGCTTATAGCTTTGCTGTGGTCTCATAAACGTTACTTAACATTAAATAGACGCCAAAAGTGTACGGTTTTTCTGATTAGTAATTTGCTTTTTATGATGGGGTTTTCAAATTTTTAATAGCAAGCCGCATCATAGGTGAAGATGAATCTTGTCTAACATAACGGCTACCAAATTATTATACCAGACGGCACTAATAACATTTCATCCCCACAAGAGTGGCGTGTTACTTTGATCTTCTTTGCCCATTCTATTGCAAGAGTATTTTGCAGACCATTGTTTATAATTCATCGACCACTCCAGACGCAACAGAACATAGACCTTGGAGCTCAGGTGATTTTGTTTCAAAGACCCTTCGAAATCGTAAAGAGGCATGCCGATTGTTGGCAAAGTTCTGGTTGGAGCTGTTTGTTTTGAACAGGTTGTCGGCATAACAAACAACCATAATTACAATAATAATAACAATAACAATAATTGATGGCGTAGCCAGTCTATATTTCAGATCATTTGCCACATCGCGACTGTCATAGCGACCAAAACAAAATAATCACATGACATTCACGTGAAAAAATATATAAATTGATTTGTTTAAAATGAGCAATTGCGGCATTGACTAGATCACTGCGCTGCCGACAAAAAGGAGAGAAAAGGCAAGGGAAACAGTTTTCTTTGCGGTTTTTACTGATGTTTTTGATTAATGTTTTGGAAATAGAGATGATAGTTTACACAATAACTGCTGAAACAGATTTGCCCAAAGTCTATTTATTTTTAGGAGAAACTATTTAAAAAAGGACTCTCAATCAGGACTGAAAATATTGTCTTTTATTGATCAGAGCTTTTGGGTTTGCTTGAATTCTTGTTTCTAATTGAGAGCACTTTCGCATTAATGCCACAGTCTATGACTACCTCAGAAATGGGTTATTTGATTCCTCTATCAGAAGTCCCTTATTTTATGGATGTATTTCTGTGTTTTTTTTAATAAATAATATAAGATTGCTTGGTTTCCAAGAACTTGTTATTATGATGTCAATTGCCAGTGCCATTGGAACTAGGGTGGCAGCCCCAAAATATTTTTCTAAACTAATGGTTGTTTATTACAACTTTTCAAAATACATCTATTCTCTATTGTTCTGAGAACAATAATCCCCCCCCCCTGTTGTTGTTTGATGAGCAATCAGTTCTTTTCAACTGTTGCAAAATTAAATTGCTGCATTTTTAATGACACAGAAAAAAGCTGAATATCAAACTTAAAAAAGCCGACTTTTGCAATAATAATAAATTATCAACAATACAATCTCATTATCGAAGTTATCTCACCTTTTCGCGTAAGCATTGACCTATCACATGATGGCTCAAAGTTTGGCAAAGACTTGCTCCAAGTGTATTTCATCCCTTGTCCAAATTTGAGCGGGTAATAGGAAACACCGTTTTCTGCAGGAGGAAAAAGAAGCTGTTTAACAAACGAGTCCAAGTTTACCTCTCATTTATTTATTCTCCATGTTCCGCTAAAAAGGTACTTGTTTATAGGTTTTTTTTATTCGGAATTGTTTATTAGTTTTTTTGATATGATGGAGAGATAAAAATAGCAAGTCAAATTCTAACCTCCAAGCATACAAACCAGATTTTCATAAAGCACATGTATGTGCAAAACGAAAATACAACTGATTCTATCTAAAAGATCTCAACTCTAGCTCACAGCCTGAAACATAAAATGTAATTTTAAGAACTATTGAAGAGCCCGAGCTCCCATCTTGCCCCCAGTTTCAGCAGGTTGGTTTGCAATGCATTCAATTTGTTTTTAAATAACACCGCAATAAAGAAGCAAAACATCAAAGTTCTCAAAGCTGATTGGGTATTTCATTGGCAAACGTTTCTTGAAATTGTCAACTCGTTCTGCCACTATAGATATTCGTTAGGCGATATATGTGATTATTATTATTATCATTATTATTATTATTATGAGTAGTGCAGTAGCAGTAGCAATGACAGTAGCAGTAGCAGTAGAAATAGGAGTAGCATGAGCAATAGCAGTAGCAGTAGTAATAGTAGTAGCAGTAGCAGTAGCAGTTGTAGTAGCAGTAGCAGTAGCAGTAGCAGTAGCAGTAGCAGTAGCAATGGCAGTAGCAGTAGCAGTAGCAGTAGCAGTAGCAGTAGCAGTAGCAGTAGCAGTAGCAGTAGTAGTAATAGGAGTAGCAGTAGTAATAGGAGTAGCAGTAGTAATAAGAGTAGCAGTAGCAGTAGCAGTAGCAGTAGTAATAGCAGTAGCAGTAGCAGTAGCAGTAGCAGTAGCAGTAGCAGTAGCAGTAGCAGTAGCAGTAGCAGTAGCAGT
>JAYJMH010045850.1:0-14328 GCA_036873815.1 Phacellophora camtschatica
ATAGCAAAAGGGGAGGTACAAGGAGCATTTGTCGCGCGGGTGGTAAATTTTGCGTTAAATTCTCACTATATCATTTGCGCTTATATATAAAAAAATGTACGCATTTTTCATGAATTTTCCATTAAATTCTATACTAAATGATGCGCACATGTACATGATTTGTTTAAAAGCCGACAGCAGAAAATTAATTTTTGAAAATCACCTCCGGAAGGGGTACAGTAGCCTTAAACGGTATTAGATAAAATTACAACATCACCAGCATATGGAAATAGATCCGTAAAATAAGGAACTTCTAGTTATGAAAAAGGAAACCAAAGCACACCATTTCCGTTGAGCAAGAGAGTCAAAAAACATCAGCAAACTCTACAACAATACGCTCAGTTTGAAAATTCGCACGTAAAAATCAGACGAACGAAAGCATAAATTTTCGTCTCCGTTTGAATATTACAAAGTTAGACTTTGATCCAAAAGATAGGATTAAGACAGCTTTTGCTAATCCTGAAGGACAATGGGAATTTTGGTGATCGGGGCTCCAGCCATATTTGACCACGCTATGAAAATTGTGATGTCAAGGCTAAATTATGAAAGTTGTTTGTGTTATTTTGACAACATTATAATTCCATAAAAATACATAAAAAATTTCTGCAGAAGGCATTCATAATGACCCTAGTAACATTAGGGAAGTTGAAGAAACACTCTCTCAATTATCGTTGAGCAAGTAAAATTATTTATGCATTTCTCAGATTAACTGGCTATTATAGGAAATATATAACTGTTGCCGTCCCTATAACAAACTTAGCAACAAAAGATTATCTTTACAATTGGCAGGAGTACGCCAGAATTCTTTCGAAGTATTTTAACAACATTTATGTTATTCCCCTGTGCTGGTATATCCCCAGTTAAACAGGCAACTAAATTTGCAGACAGATGCTTTCAATGTCAGCTTAATGTATCATTTTTGGTCAGCACGACGAGTTTGGCAATAAGCATGTGGCTGCTTTTTCCAGCCGAACCTTAAGTTACAGGGAGAAAAATTATTCTACCATGGAAAAAAGCTTGCAGTGGTTTTTGGCATTCAGCACTTCCGAGTATCTTTATTGGGCCAGAAATGTAAACTTGTTACTTAAAATAGTGCCCAGAAATTGTTGTATTCTCTTGAGCTTAAAGGCAGAATTGCTGTTGGCTTATGGACTTAAAAGAGTTCGATTTTGAGGTTGATCATATGCCTGGTAAAGACAATGCACATGCTGTCGTCTTTCTCTAAAAAATAAATCAATGTGAAACAAACATAAATCAATGTGAAACTGGAAATAAATTATTTTCTAACTGTCTAATTACAATAGCTCTTAAGGTACTATCAGCCCAGCTAGATGAAATTGATATTGCTGCAGTAATAGCTTTAAAATAGCAGCAAATTCCCAAACCACCTCTCTGTGTTTAGAAGAAAAGCAACAAGTTGCGTACTATTGTTGGGAGGAATTGTTTTTATCCGATGGCTTACTTGTTAGATCGTTGCCGTCACAACAAAGGTCTTCTCGACATGTCATTGTAATTCAAATAATGTTGCTTTCAGACATTTTAAAACGTCTTCATTCTGGTCTGTTTGGGAGTATTTTATGTACCTTAGGTCGCACTAAACAGCGGTTCTTTTGGCAAAACATGCAAGAAAGAGTAAAAACGTATATTATTTCGTGCTCAGAGTGTATGCAGAATAAACTTAAGTTAGGTCAAGAGAAGGCCCGCTTTCAGTCGTTCACCATAAGTAAACCAGTTGTATTTTGGGAAATGAACTATATGGGGCAACCGCCAGAAACCGATTAGTAATCCCCTGTAAAGATCAAAAGGCTTAAACAGTTGTCAAGTCTTTAGTTTTTGAACTGTTTCTCGTTTTGGACAACCAGATGTATTGCATTACGATAAAGGGTGACATTTTGAGAGTAATCTAATGGTGGAATTTTTCAAATTATTGGAATTCAAAAATCCCTCACCCATATCACCCTCAATGAGCTGGGCAGGTAAAGAGACAGAATAGCATATTGCTGGAAATTTTAGCAACCTTTTTTAACGAAAATCCGGAAAATTGGGATTTGTATGTGGATAAAGCTGTGTATGCTAATAGCACCAGTCGTCTTGAATCCGCTGTGTTTTCCCCATATCAGTTAGTTTTTGGGCGGTTACCTCGGATGCTCATTGAGGTTGTACCATTCAAACCCCACATAGTCAGTGAGAATATGATCTTGCAGTTAGAAATGAGATAATTTTATTATTTACAATAACATACAAATTAACAGTTTTATAAAGCAGTGCTTATTGTATTTAAAATAAAATTGAAGACAAACATAATACCTTCAGTTGGCTCGGTCCCAGTGTTTAATTAGTCGCTTGAATTAGGATAAATATTTTTGCTGATCTTGATTTGTCTGACCAGCTATTCCAAATCTGTGGTCCTAGAGATCTGAGACTGTATGAACCAAATGTATTTTGGTAGGGCATGTGGTGTTGCAGATCATTTGCACGGGTGAACGTTGATTATTGGTTGATTATTGATTTTTCAAAATAAATTCCGAATTTAACCGGTAAATACTTTAAATATCGTAGGACTGTCTTGTATTTTTTCTATCTTATCAATCGATCTTGCTGAAGGGAATAACAACCGAAATGATGACAATTGGAAAATTTTCAAGGTAATTAAATTATTCATGGAAACGGATTTTTAAAGAATTTTCACAACTCAAAGATGATTAAGGTTTTGAATTTGCAATTTGGACATCCTGTTGTTAATTGCAATTAGAAGGACACTGAAACCATTTTCCACCAAACGAGGTAGTTGTCAATGAATATAAAAAGATAATGAAAACGGTACATGCATTCACATGTTTGCGGCAAGAATTTCACTCATGCGCAGTAAAAAGTGTTATAACATTGTTAGAAATGATTTTAGAATAAGAATGTTATGTTTGTAACAATTAACTATAAATATTAATGTTAATATTGAGCGACGTTTCGATGTCATCTTAACATCATTTTCAAGCTAAATGAAATAAAAGACATTGTTTGTATTTTTGAGAATTTTCATCACGTGTTGAGAATTTTGGCGGTTCAGATTAGTGGCGCAAAAAAAAATTAAGTGAACAATTTGGCAGCGATAGAATGTGACTGCTTGTTCAATTTTGGCTTCAAATCTTTAATGAACAACATTTCGTAGATTAGGCAATCTGTTTTCCCTCAAAATTTGCGCAATATTTTGAATTGCCTGTGCAAATTTTCGGGCTGCATTCCATGCTGCTCTTCAATATGACAACCGATGTCCGACGGTTTGTGTTCCTCAACCCTTTGGTGTCAGTATCGACATGTATAAACGACATAATCTGCATCGCACAGATCACACTTAAAATAGTACACAACGGATTGTTGGTTCACAATAGGAGGCTTGGTTCCCGAGATTTTACTTGTTCGCCGCCGATGTTATTACTGAGATCGTGCAATTGCTTTTTCACGTGTCATGATGTACGAAACTACATTTTACAGTAAAACCATGTGAAAAATTCAGAACAATGCGCAGAAAGGAAGAAAATAGAAGTAATGATGACGTCATCAAATTCTAAAAATTGTTTCAAATTTAATTTTGATAATGTAAAAATATGGACATAAGCTCCAGTAACCTGCTGAAAGCACAAGTCCCAAACTGAAAGCACCTTTGATATAAATTGAAAAGAACTTTCTCAAAAACCCGTTGCCATGACAACTGTAAACACGTAAACAAACAAATTGGAAAGTTAAGTTTATTATCTAACTTTGTGCAAAGCAAATTTACTGTAACTTTGTTTTTTAGCTTTCCCTTGAAAAGAAATGACATGCGTGATGCGTTGATGTATCCGTTTCGTCTATTTTCATGATAGGTGCGTGGAATTTTTCTGGTTTGGCGATCATTTTATTTTGATCAAGCCATTTAAGAGCAGTGCTGCTGGCTTACTTTTCAAGAACATCAATTAGTTGTGGGAGGCTGCTTGACAAATGTGTCACGGCGTTGTTATCCGCGTAATTTAGAAGAGTTGCCTCTTTGATGAAATAAAATATATCATTAATGTAAAAATTGAAAAGAATAGGACCTAAAACCAATACTTGAGGTACCCCCGATAAAAGAGGTTGAAATTTTCTATGAATAATAATTATTCGAACGGACTGAGCTCTCCTTTTAAGGCAGGAATGAATTAATACAAGGGAATTTTCGTCGAATCCGTATGCATGAAGTTTAGCTATAAGCAAATCATGGGGGATCAATCGAAGGATTAGGATAGATCCACCAATACAGCCCTTGAAAGTTAACAGTCTTCTAATGGCTATTGAAAAACCGCTGCAGGGTCCTTCTATTGCTCTAAAAAGTGTTATAATGTTCTAGATTTAATTGGATAATAAATATATCTTATGGCAAAGTATTTGATTGACACATATGCACTTGTTGTAATTTAGATACAGAGTTATGAGTCAGAGATGAGAAGCACGTTTATCTACGCAGGTTCTTATTGATAGAATCAGGAAACATTATAAATGTTTTGTTGCTCTCGTCAGTTCTACCCTAGCACCTAGCATAATACTTATTAAACGTGAACAAGATTCTCATTGCGGGCATTCTATCCAAAGCCTATAAATGCACAAAATAACGCAAGCTATGCAAGCTTTTTCCTGCAAAGCATTGCGTTTCATAAAAATTTGCGACATAGTAAATTACAACCCTCTTTGGTTGGTGCTCACTTGTCCTTGTTTACATGCATAGTGTTTGTAGAGCGTGGCGGAGATTCCCAATCTCGGCTAATTTCCACGAGTCTTAAAATTAGTTAATATTTAGTACTGTAATTGTTAGGAAATATTCCTTCTAACGCTAATTCTAAGACAGAGATCAGTCAATTACACAAATTCATGATTGATCAGAGTCCCTAGTTTTCAAATGACATTTTTGAGAGGACTGATTAAAATTTACCTTTCGATGCATTTCACATGACACGATGACACGATGACAATTGCTTTAACTAATGAAATAATTAAGATTGCCTTTGTTTGCGAAATGAGTGACTCAAATTATATAGGATCCGCATTTCCTCTATCTGAATGCGAGGCTATGAAACACATGTTATTTTCCATATGAATACACAATAAAATAAAACTTATAGCTCATGTCTAAACGATACAATTTACGATCACAATTAATGACTTATTTTGTTACAAGTTTGCAATGTTGGGTGCGCGCGGGGTCTAACAACAGTAATTTTCAAATTAAAACAAAGTTTTAGTAGAGCAAAAGAATTAACCTAGTTTCTTGGGCTATTTTATTAACGAGAGAAATACCTCTGGCACCTACATTAACTATTTTGGTGACTTTACGTTATTTTTGTTAATTTAAGCGACATCGAGAGAATTATGTTTTCAATACTCAAATCCCACTTTTCGTTAATTATTTTCGTTATTCGAATTCAAATTTTGTAGTTCTGAATCTCTTTGGAATTGAGATCTTCTCGTTTCGCATAGAATTGATCAACACAGCAAGGCGAGGTAGGTAGCAGGGGAATTACTATTTGAAATATCAATGGGCACAAGGTTGCAAAAAAACAAAATTCAATATAATTTCCCCCGTGTTTCCAGGATGCCTTCAAACGATAAACACCGGAGCAAACCTCAATGAAACCGGTAATAATGGTAAGGAGCAATTCATTACTAATTGTTTTGCGGCATTTTTCAGATATGCAACTCATTAACACTGGACCGTGGAGGGGGCTAAATTAGCCCCCCTTACTACATTTTATGACACAACTCTTCCGATCAGTGCCACCATGAGGGGGAACGGGCCACGGGCTCCGGAACGGGAAGAGGCAGTGGGGGTTCGAATTTTTTCGGATCACGCACTTTCTTCTTCCCGAAAACGCCCCCTGTTGAGGGGGAACGCCCTTTTCTATTTTTACTGCTAAATTGTGAAATTCTAGTCTACAAGTAGTTGAAAATATCCTTGTTCAAAAAAACAGTTTCAACAAAAGGACAAATGTTTACACTATTGAATCATAAATAGTCACTCTTTTTATTGTCATTAATTACAAAAATGTTGAATCGTTTAGTTGCGCTTCACTCCAACTTCATTAAAAAGAAATTCAATAAATGTTAAAATAAAGAAATTTGGGTCTTTTTTAGTGCAAATGCCTTAATAACATCACTAAAGTCAACTTTCCTCGCAAGATCGCTTTCTATGCTCATTTAGCATTTAGCCTTTCCTCTTCATTGTACTTCGCAAAACGCTTTTAATCAATTTTAACTCGCTCAAAGATCGTTCTGCCGAAGCCACTGTAACAGGCATTGTGCAGAAGATCCTCAAAGCAGCAGATACATTTTCGAAAATTTCATGCAGTTTGAATATTGTTATAGGAATAAAGCGTGCATACTTTCTATAATTTGTCTGGCCCCTATCGGAGCCATAATAGAATAATTAATCCATACAATTTTAACTACAGGCCCCTAGCCGGGTCTGGGGTACTTGCCCCGGCCACCCCCCTCTCGGCGGTCCAGATTCCGATGCTTCTGAAACTTTTTGACTTTTTCTACATATTATCTAGTTGTAATGGCAACCAGTTGTAATGGCAAACAGTTTTTGAGAGAGTACTTTTCAATATTTATATTCCTTTGCAGATTTTTTTCAGGAGCTTTCAGTTCGAAACTTTGCCATCATATTACTGGAGCACAGGGGCATATTTCCGCATATGTTTAGAATTTGATGATGTCATCATTACTTCCATTTTCTACCATGTAAAGCATTGTTCTGAATTTTTCCCTTGGTTTTACTGTAAAATGTAGCTTAATTCATCATGACACATAAAAATTATATGACAGCATGTACAAATTTCAAAATAAATTTATATATATTGAAAACTACCTGCGAAATGGCTTCAGTGCCTGCGAAATGGCTTGTATGACATCATCATGAATTCAGTGGCTTAATTACCTTAAAAATTTGCCAATATGTTATCGTTTCATATATAGATCATGTTGTCTTAATTGTAAATCAGCAGCTATTATCCATCATTGGTTTTGAAGGGGGGGGGGCTAATTTAGGTCCCCACAGTCTGAGGTTGCTCAAAAAGCCTGGTCCAGATAGGGTTAACATCGATTTCAAAACCTGTTTTGATGAACTTGTGTGTGCATAAAAAACATTTTTCCTCTATGCTATTTGTCATTAGGTTAAATTATTCAAAACCACAATGGCTACCATGTTGCTCCTTCTCTTGCACATTTCAAAATTGCCTCATTTAAAAAATTCATAGTTCTGACATATTTCAAAGAAAAATCTGCAAAAATATATCATATCTAAGTTACACTATGATCCATACTATGAAACAATGTTGAATTACTTCAATCAGTCAACATTGCGATTTTATATGAGTTGTTCAAGAGAGAACCCTTTTTGGGTCACCCAGTATATCATGTAGTATTATATATTAACATAAAATTGTATGTTTTGCATTCTTAGCCTCTGGTATGCCATGCAGCAGACATAACTGCTTGCACTTGCATACTGTGCACCTGATACATACAAAGATTGGGTTGTATTTAGACTCATTTAGATAGATAGAGTCTGGGGGGAGGGGGTGCTTATCCATATTTCGGATAGGGGTACTCAGGCTGGGGTACAAACCATCAACCCAAAAAGATAATTTCTAGTATCAAAATTGACCCAAAAAAATAATTTCTCCTGCCCTGCACACCCACAAAAATAACAAAGGAATCTCAAAGATTGCACTGTTGACAAGGACATTGAATTATTGTTGAAGATGTATAATTGTGCAGAAGAAAATATTTACAAATCCACTACAATTACTAAAGTTGTCATGTTAAACGATACCATACCAGGAGTCAATTTTTCTGAGGAAGATGGAATTTTCAAAATATTGATGCCGACTTTTATTTTTTGGCATCATACTTCCCAGCTCATGACCAAGGGACAAGGACGATGATTAACTCCGTTGAAGAAGGGAGAAGAGTCAAATTTGTCATAAAATTACATTTAAACGAATTGTTTGTATTTGAACTTATGTTTATAAAAGTATGATTAATTCCAACATGAACCCTGCCCATCATAATTATTCCTGTTAGAATGCAAAGTTTTCATAAAATAGTGCCTTCTGATTTGGCTTATCTCCTTGTGCACCATATCAGCAGTTGGTCTGTCATTTGGATCAAATTCAAGCATATCAAGGATGAGTTCTTTTATTACCTTGCTGGCTCCATGGAGACAGAAGTTTAGCAATTTTGATGCGTCTCTGTCTTTTCCATTTGACATAATTTGACCCAAACCCAATTGAACTGTACCCGACAAAGCAAATGCACCAAAATATTTCTTTCCCAGAACGAAAATGGACTGTCTTTCTGTAATGCTGAAAAATATTATTCCCAATGAGAAAATATCGGCCTTCTCCGTATAATGATGAGAAAACACTTCTGGGGCAACCCAAAATGGTGTACCTGCAAGAGTTCCCATGTATGCTTCCAAGTAGGAAACTATCCAGCCACTTCCGTTAGAAACATCATTTTTGGTCAAAAAGGTTCGGGCAAGCCCAAAGTCTGCTACTTTTACGTCTTTTTCTGTGGTTAAAAGAATGTTATCCGGTTTCAAGTCTCTGTGAACAATGTTGTTTGTATGCAAGTATTGGATGGCATCTGCCACCTGTACCATCCATGTTAGATTGATGTCAGTCGACGTGTTGGTACACAAATTTTCATTGAGATTGCCACCCGCACAGTATTCCATGAGAATATAAACTTGGGGTAAGCCTTGGGCATCAAATTGCAAATCAGTTGCAAACAACTCAACAATATTGATATGTTTTAATTTCGTCAGACATCGAATTTCGTTCACTGCAGATTTTTGATGGTTCTCAGTTTGGCAAGTTATTGCTTTTAAAGCATAAAGATGGCCTTGCTGATTACAAACTTTTCGAACAGAACCAAAAGCTCCTTTACCAAGCTCGCTCATAATGCTAAGGTCCTCGATGGATCCACTTTCCAGTGTTATTAGCATTCTGCTCCTAAACATCATGTGTGAGTAGATCTGTTTTGATCATTTCCACAATGTTGGTTTCTTGCTCGACAAAATCTGTATTGTATTTTAGGGGATCTCCCCGAGAAGCACAATGAAAATAGCAACACGGAATTCAAATTTTTCTGTCTTCTTTGAAACAATTCCCTGTGTCCTTCTCGTGAAGAACTTTTAACTGTGCCACAGGGAAACCAGTTGTTATTTTGAAATATCACCACGCTTTGTTTCCTTTGCACATTATTAATTTAGAATATTTATTTTCAAAAATGTTGACAGTTTAATCAGAGTAAAATCTTAGCCAAACGATCCAACATTTTTGCCAACGTTTCGCCAAGTCATCCAGCACTTGATGACTTTTGTATTTGAGATCTGGGCCGAGTCTCCATCATCTCCTTTATGCCATCTTTGATTGATTTTTCTACGTGAAAAAGGTAATTTTTAATGAATCTAAATTGAAATTGAAATTTGTACACGCTTTGACATTCTTGTTGAAAGAATGCCGCGCGTGCGCAGTGAAAAGATTTTCTAACAGAAAAATATTAAGGGTAACTTTAACACCAAATATTTATTTCTTGTAAATATTATGCATATACCATTTAATAAGAAATTTTTATAAGAAAATCACTTGTGATACTCACAAACATTTAAGAAACATTTACTGGTCAATGAAAAATTGCTAAGAAACTTTGAAATTTCTAGTGAAGATTATGCACTGGTCAATTGAAACACCGCCCCCCCCCCCCCACCTCCGAGACATAGCGGGGAATTATCGGGGAATGTACCGTGGAATGACGCAATTTAAATGCTGCCTTGTCTCGGGGGGTATTAACAAACTTGGATTGTTGCGGGGATATTTAGCAGTGGTTTTATCATTTGTCGCGGCAAAGGGAAACTAGACACTAGTCTCTGGCGCGAAAAATTTAAATGGTTTCATTTATCGTGTGTCGGTCTCACAAGTGCACCCGAAGGGTCGATGGTTGTGTCAAAACTGTGAATGATGTAGATGCAGTTATAGAGACAGGCAAGACATTTAGTCGGCAATTCTGGTTGGCATGATAAGATCCGATACGACTGCTGTGCTGAGCCCATTTGGTTTCTTGGAGTTTCATCACAGGCAAAATTTTTATGTGGATACTGAATTTTGATGCCATTTTTCACATTCTGCGCTATTTTGTTGTGACGCTTATAGGATCCTTAAGTATTATTATTTCTGTTGAAAAGCATGTTGGCCAAGTAAAAAAGGTACCAAACTCGAGTTCACAACAATCGATGCATAATTCTTTCTTCGAAGTATCCTGAGTCTGCTAAAATCTCCTTTGGGAAAAATGTTGTTTCACAATGACAGTGTAAAAATATTCAGAGAATTTTCACAAAATCCGATATAATGATGAGAAGAGGCAAAACTGTATATGTTAAAATTCCAAGAATTTTCCCAAAATCCGATATCATGATGAGAAGACTTCTTTATCATATTTGGTCAAGTTATTGACGAGGCTAAACTTCAATGCCCCCTGGAAAAAAGGGACGTTTACAACACCTCTTCAAAAAAGTTCTCCCTGTAGCAGATTTTAGCAGGCTTCGGATGTGTTGTGGAGAAACATTTTTGCATCATTGGAGGAAAACTTCAACTTTGTATCGCATTTTCTTGGTTAACCAGCTTTTTGACAGGACTAATGTTAGACTAATGTTGTGTGACATCACGCCAAAACAGACACACAAGATTTAGTTATGCTTTCAAATGTTACCAACTAAAGGGTAGTCTTAAGCTTTTGCAAATATCTGTAGTTTCCCATATGTTGAGTTTATGCGTTTTTTGTTCTTGATTTTATTAAATATCAATGTCTCTGAGTTGTTTTCAATTTTCTTTAATTCTTTTTCGTTACCCAAAGACATGGAGTATCCCGGAGATAGTGAACGTTTCAGCTACAATCCTCGCCAAAATGAGTCGGCATACAAGATGAATGTTTGCCAAGTATTGATTTTACATGGACAAACTATACTTTTTTGAAGTAATTGAAGTGATAAGCATTGAATCTGGGGTTAGGGAAGCAGGCATTGGAGAGAAATGTATTTTGGGTGCTCATGCCAGCAATTTTGTTTGATTTTTCATTAGATAGCCTTGGTGCAATATTGGCAAGGTTTTGAAGGAAATTTCCATAGTAGAATGCAGCTGGAACGCAGCTCAATTGACAAGTGCATTACATAATGCTTAATGATTTTAATCGAGTGGGCATGGTGTTAGATAATTGATTCAGTGAAGATTTTGTATTCTGTACAATATTTACAAAATGTGTTTTAGAAAAAAAAGAATGCACCTGTAAAAAAGAAATTTTTACTACGCAATTAATAAAATTTTAAGAAACGTTTAATAGTGAAAATTGGTCAAAAATGGTCAAAAATTAGGAAACTTTCACTAATGGAGCCAAAGCCAGGTTTCTTATGAAAAAAGACGTGCGCATTGTCATATTATAACTTGTTTCTTCTTCTATTTTCCCGCAAACATTCCAGAGAAAATTCAACAAAATGAAAGTGAAAAATACAGTTAAAAAATATAAACTGCACAAACTTTTGTCTTTGCCTCAGAACAGATAGTCCATGATAATTTCCAAATCCTCTTCACCCTACTTCTGGCTTTGTTAAATAAATTGGAAATGTCAGACTTGAATAAAGTGTCTCTCTCTGGTTCTGTGCATGCGCCTGATATAGGGTGTTAGTCCATGAGCCGAGGGCACTTGTCACTACCACTTTGGGGGAATAACTTTGATGATGATTTTCGTTAAGGGTATGACCCCAATAGTCAGAAATGGTATGATAGACATTTTTAAAATGGGGCATGTAGAAGTAACGTTGAAAATTCAGTACTGAGCCTTCATAGAAAATAAAGCTCTGTTGAACATTTTACGTAATAGATAACAAAACCAACATAACACCAAAAGAACGAAATTTTGAAACTGTACAAGACTGCATTTACAGAATCTTGATATCTTATTTAGATCAGGAGATATGATACCTTTATCTTTAAAATTGTGACCTCACAACCTAGTTACTCCTTAGCAAGAAGAACATTCTTATGTTTCAGAAGTTCCTTCTGTTGCAGAAAGATCAAAATTTACAATTGAGCACTGGGTTTGAACAGTAGAAAAGAGGAAAATACCCGATTTTAGCAAAAAAAAGCTCGAAAATTGTCCCAACGGTTCTACCACTGACGTCATCACAAGCTCAATTAATTCGCACGATTTAGAAGCAAACTTACAACTTCAACAAGCTGTAAAATTTAGCTGGATATTTAGATGAGAAAAGAAAACGAGCACGTAAAAATAGGTTGCATAACCCCTTTAAACAAGAAAGATGCTTGCCAGTGTCACCCGTAAAACCTACTTTTCATAGTAGGTTCGCCAAAATGCTGTGCAGGTGGTTCGAATAATAATAAAACTATAATAAATTTTATGAAATAAAACAAGTAGAAACCACAAATTCAATGATATTTTTGAGGCTAATATTATTGTCTCTAAAAAATCTGTTTACCCCTGAAAAATCTTTTGTGTTAATTTAAATCGGACCTTTATGTGTTCATCTTTTGTTTTTATTACAATAGGTAATAGGTAATGACATTATCAACCATGTTAACTCGTGATCTTGCCGACCTCCAATTTACTTGCTCCTGCTCGCGCTTGACTAAATTTTTTGGTGAACTTTGGGAGAATAGTATGAAATGATTTTACAAATTTTGAACTAGAAAAATTCAACAGTTGTCAAAAATATGATTAAATAGCAACGTCAATTATCGTTGGTTCTTCCAGATCATCAGGGTGAATTTAAAATTTCTTCAAAACTTTTTAAAAAAGGAGTGACCTGAAAACATAACAAACTAGGGAATCTCGCAATCATTACAAAATTGATAGAAAAATTCTGTCTTTTTCTTTTGACTATGATTCATCAACCAAGCGAATGTCCGCCAAAACTCCAGAGTGCAGTGCAGAGGACAAACTGCAGCGCATGTTGCAGAGGTCCAGTGTGGAAAGTATGAAACCTGTACACCGGACAGCAGCGAAGCTGCTGTATGTTGTACACCCTAGGCTCCACGTCCGAGGCGAAGCCCCCGGAAATTCTTTTGGTTATGCCCTTTTTTCTCTACAGAAACGCCTTCCTGCACACCCCTACATATCAAATTTTTCAGTGGAAACGCCAGATATTACAAATTTCTTTCTAGTTTAACAACATTAATTCAGCGTACATTTTCATAACATTTTCATTAATCACACAGATTAGAGATTCACGACATCGCAAATGACAAATGCAAAAGGTCATTGACATAAGCGGGAAACCATTTTCAAAACGAACAAAGCATTTGTCACAGGAATTTTTTAAAATTTAAATTTTATCTTTTGTGTAAAATAAATGAGTTCCAGTATAAAATCAGGGAACTGTATACCAAGTTGTACACCAACGTTCGTCCTTGTACAAACCACATTCCAGGCCAGACTGGGCAGAGGTCGACCAAAAAATCAGTTGACTGTGACTCCCAGAAAAACCTTTTCCTTCAATTGATTTCAGACCTTATTTTCTTCTTTTGTTTGTATTAAAATTGGGAACGCGAGATAATAATCCCCTTGATCTTACCGAGCCTCATATTTACGTTCAAACCTCATATTTATTTGCGCCCCATATTTATTTGCCCCTCATATTTACTTGCTCACGCGAGGGCTATCTGTAAAAAGGGGAATGGAACGGTGAATGGAACGGGGGAATGGAATGGGCGATTGAAACGGAGGAATGGAATAGGGGAATGGAATGGGGGAATGGAAGGGGCAATGGAATGGGGGAATGGAGCTATATATTCCTATCATTATTTTTATTATTGTTACATTGAAGTTTGAGCATATTGATCTCGTCTGATCTTAACCACTGAAAACAAGTTCAAGCCTTTTTCTGAGGTTTATGGTTTTATGGAATACATTCCAACAATCACCCCCTCAGACGTGATTTTAGAGGGGGAGTTTAAGAAAGAGGGGCGTTTATAACACTTTTAAAAATTGCATGAGCGTTTATTGGGAGGGGTATTTAATAGAGAGGGGGCGTTAATTGGGGATAATACGATAGCTATTTTGAGCCCTGCCCTGTGCATGGAATACGTCCATTCACTCCAATACAAAACACCAATGAAACCAGTGATCCTGATTACCCAGCATACACCGTGTTGTTGAAAGGGCGTATCCATGCTTCAGAAACAACATGGCTTCTGGTTTACAATTCCA